>CM035806.1:26250070-26282570 GCA_020466095.1 Chlorops oryzae | reverse complement strand
ATTTTTTCTAAAATACTTTATGCATGAGAAAGTATCGTATATGAGTTCGAAGGTGTTGCATGCCAATTTGCTTAGCTGCATGATTCGATTCGATTCGACTCGACTCGACGCAGCTTGATTCGACTTGACTCGAGTTTACTCAATTCGATTTTGGCTCTATTAAACGCAACTAAAAGGAAAACATGCGGGGTGCAATGCTAATAAATGAAATTTTGATGCTGTGGTGCGAAACTCGTTCAGCTCTTAACATGACAAACTGAAGTTTGAAGTGTTTCCATTAAATAAAATATATGTATGACAATCTTACTAAGGCCGTTCTCAACTACTTCTTCTTCGTCTTTTTCTTGCGTATTCAAATGTCTCGGCCTATCGCGGGGTCCGCAAAACGCGACCAGTTTTTCCATTTTGTTCTATCGGTAACATCATCCCAGGTGAGTCCTATATCATTGACGTCCCATTTTACTCTGTCCATCCAACGCTGTTTCGAACGAAATCGTTTTCTGCAAACTTGAATTTCCAGTGCGTAGCCTTTCTTTGCCAAAGTCTCCTCATTTTCTCTCAGGACGTGTCCAGACCAGCGTAGCGTTGCTCCCCACACTTTCCCAATAATTGGCGCAACTCCATAACGGCTACGGATGTCCACATTTGGAACATGATCAAGACGATTCAGTCCGGATATCCAGCGAAGCATCTTTGTTTCCACAACTAAGCCCGTTCTCAACATCAAGACAATAAATCCCCCAAATAAATAGTCTACTCTAGTTCTTTTCATACACTGGCAAAATTATTTGGAATTATGTGAAAATTGATCAATTGGCGAAAGCCTTAAAAATCATGCCCTTCGTTTAAAATCTATGCAACCTTCTCTTATCCCGAAGAGTGCATTGAGAGATAGTAAAGTAGATCTCACAATGGATAAAAAATTGACTGGCTTTTGGAACGCCAAAAAAACGGAAGAACTGCTTGGGATTTCTCGATCGTGTTTCTCTCTGTGGATGCTTCAGAAGCTCTAGGTATAGAAAAATTTGAAAATATTGCAGTGAAAATAGCAGGAAATTAAATAGAAAAGACTGTCTAGGAGATCATTTTATTTGTACTTTGTTGCTATCAAAAAAGCTATTCTCTATGATTAGGAGTGTTAAAAAGCAAAAAAAAAAAAAAAAAAAAAAAAAAGAGAGCGTCAATAACATTTCACTAAACATTAAAATATCAAACCATTTATTCCTAAAGAAGTTATAACTGAACTAAACATCAGCATCTTTATTTATTTAGCGGTTCTTGAAATGTACTTCGCAAGGAATTGTTCTTAAGTTTGTCTGAAAATGATTTGAGACTAGTAAAACGGTGGGTGGCGGGCGTGTCCAGTGCTTATAACATCTATGTTTTTGAATAAAATGTTCTGGGTTATAATTTTCCCCCTTATATTTGTATCGACCGAATGTGTAGAGTCCCTTCCACTGAGTGCCGCTACATCAACGCCCAAACACGGTTGCAACATGCAGCTATTTTCACTCATATCTCAAGTAACTATTGCAATCATAGCTTATGATAGAGGCAGACAGGCAGACGTGTAGCATTCAATAAACTATAGAAACGTAAAATGTACAGAATATACGTACTTATTTACGGATGCATAACTCGAGCATTGACGATGACAATGGCAAGAAAAATGCCATTTATATCCTTCCCTATGTATTTAAATTCTCCATACGTTTCACTATAAGCAAATGCTTAGCGTTTGTATAAATGGTGTGTGAATGAAATTTTATTGCCTGCTTCTAAAGCGAACATCGACGATGATCAAGCAACTCCATTTCCATTCATCCATCCACCCATCCATCCACCCATCCATCCACCCATCCATCCACAAATACATTTAAATACCAACAATACAAAGACCGAATGTGGAAACGATGACTATTCAATGTAAACTCTTTTACATGACTGAGCTTTACACTGCTTATGAGTGCACACATGCATACAGACTTGCACACGAGTGTTATATACATATGTCATATGTACTCTATCCGTGATGGGAGAAGCGAAGTTTGTTTAGCGTTGTTATTAACAATATGAATAAATATTTATTATTACCGTTGGAGTTATTGTCATTGTCCTGGTTCGCGTTGCACTTGTTTTTTTTGTTTTACGCTACATTATCTCAATCACATGCACAATGGAGTCTATCAATGTTGAAGACTTTGATTGGCCCTAATATGCAGTATTCTAAGGAACAAAATTATTTACATATATTTATACAGGACGATAAGCAAAGAAAGGTCGTAAAATAAAGTGAATTTTATCGCCTATGCCTACACAAGCACTTAGAGGAGTGTGGTTTTTGTCTTGTCTTCTCATTGTATCTGAAATTGATCTGGTGAGAAACTTAAAGTCTAAAGAAATCAACTCACACACGCATATGGACATTTGCAGAAGGCCGCGACACTTATGTGAGTAATTTTAAGTCCTGAATTCAAGGATGCTGTAAATGGTATTTTTATTTCTTAATACCCTATGTGCGTGCAGCTCATGCGGACTTTTATATTCATCAAAATTTCTAAGCAGATCCAATTTAATTTTACACAATCTGTTGGATTGCAAATGTCTTTTGCTCTCGCCCTCTCTTACACTGTCTTACTGTCACCAGTGCTCGGACTTCTACCACTTTGGTGGTAGATCTACCACTATTTTCACTTTCTACCACGCTAGGTCCAAATCTACCACTTTTTTTTTTTTACTTATTTATGCATTTGTCTTATTTATTTCATTATCATTTAGAATAATTGAGAACATAAAAAATGTGGTTCAATGTTATGTGTTATTGAAAAATATGTTGGCAGCTTTCTAATGTAGAGAATGGCAGTATTGCCGCTTAACGACACTCAATAAATATTGACATAGTTTTTATAATAAGAGAAAATACCTAAAGACATGTAAGTTTCCCAATTTTCTACATGATCAGATGTGATATATCGTATTACTATTTTAAATCTACCACTTTTTATATAAATCTACCACTTCTTTAAAAATCTACCACCTTTAAAAATTTTCAAATCCGAGCACTGACTGTCACTCTAACATTCTCTCCGATAATTTGTCCGAAAAAATAAAAGGAAAATTTTAACTAAGTATTTATTTTCTTCTCAATATTTAATAGACAAAAAAGAACTTATATATTTTTTTGCATTTTATCACAAAATGAATAACAGTTACGGTCCCTGGATATAAGTATTAAAAAAATAAAAAAATAACAATATATTTGAAAATATGAAACGTTCACGTATTCAATAGGTAAGTAAAAAGGTAGGTACCTTATAGGTAGCCACGCATAGAATAGCGAGTGAATGAAACGGAGCTTACCCACGTTCACACGAATAAAACAAAGAGACAGACCGCCAGATCAATCGACAGCGGTTGTTGTAAAGTACCCTTTTTTTTTTTTTTGGAGGGGGGAAAACATCATAAATCGATTAGAGTTGAATAGCTATGTTCGAGCGGACGGGCGGGCGAGATTAATTTAACTCACATGACATCATTCACATAAAGACCAAACAAATCGAAGAGAACACAACAAAACGCTTTGTTATCAATTTCGTTTTCGGCTTCATATCAATATTGTGGCTGACCCTAATCTGAATCACCCATAAAAGCAATAATAACAAGTAAGAAAGCTAAAGTCGGTCAAGCCCGACTTTGAAATACCCAGCGTCCCAACATTATGAGCGCAATATGTTTTGCTTCTCTATTTGTGGGCGTGGCAGTGGGTGGGCCACATAAAATATTTTCCTACACCTTTCATTCCCCTTGATGAACCTATGTTGCGAATTTGAAGCTTCTACGCCTTTTACTTCGGAAGTTACGAAAAATCTTCATTTATGGGCGTGGCAGTGGGCGGGCCACATACATTTTTCCCTACACCTTTCATTCGCCTTGGTGAACCTATGTTGCGAATTTGGAGCTTCTACGCCTTTTACTTCGGAAGTTACGAAAAACTTTTATTTGTGGGCGTGGCAGTGGGCGGGCCACATAAAATTTTTTCCTACACCTTTCATTCGCCTTGGTGAACCTATGTTGCGAATTCGAAGCTTCTACGCCTTTTACTTCGGAAGTTACGAAAAATCTTCATTTGTGGGCGTGGCAGTGGGCGGGCACAAAAAATTTTTTTCTACACGTTTGATTCGCCTTGGTGAACCTATGTTGCGAATTTGAAGCTTCTACGCCTTTTACTTCGGAAGTTACGAAATTTCCTTATTTGTGGGCGTGGCAGTGGGCGGGATACATAAATTTTTGTTCCTACACCTTTCATTTGCCTTGGTCAACCTATGCTGCGAATTTGAAGCTTCTACGCCTTTTTTTTCACAAGTTACGATAAGCCCTTATTTTTGGGTTTATTTGTGGGCGTGGCTCGAGGAGGGCGGCGTCCATTTTTTGCCAGGAAATGTCCCTTTTCGTAGCTTACCAGCACACCAAATATCAATTAAATGTGTTGAGTGGTTCGCAAGTTACAAGCATTTTACTGAAAACTTAATAAATTAATTTGTGGGCGTGGCAGTGGGCGAATGTCTCCCATTTTTACTTAGGATCATACTCGGACCCCGATATACATGTGTGCCAAATTTCGACATGATTGGTAGAGCCGTTTCGGAGGAGATCCGACCACGGACGGACGGACAGACGGACAGACGGACAGACGGACGGACGGACGGATTTCGGATACGGACGGACGGACGGATGACGGACAGACGGACAGACGGACATGTCTAAATCGATTCAGTTTTTGATCCTGATCATTTCTATATATATTTTTCTATATCTCCGGAGCTTAATTCTCCCTGTTACAAGATTTGCACAAAACTAATATACCCCGCTTACGCTGGGTATAAAAATGTTTAAAAAGGCAACAGCCCAAAAAAAAAATATAAAAAAAATCCATTCAAAAGAGCCAAAAGATATCAAGTCAATCGTCATTCAGCGCGATCCAGCCACCGGGCCAACTTGTCATTCATCCGCTCAACCGCTCATTCCCTCATCCGCTCATTCATTCATTCCTTCATTCATTTATTAATTCATTTAGGTAAATTATAAAGGATAAACGAAGTACTCGCGGCATTATTTGTTTCGCTTAAGTCATTTAAATGTTGCGCCCTTAACACGCTCCCGACTAACCAACCAACCGACCGACCGACCGAACCACCAACTGACTGACTGGCTGTCATGGGTGTCATATTTGACGTTTTGCTCTAATGCTTTTTTCATGGCTCCTTTTACATTTACCAAAGCAGATAAATGATGCTGCCAAGGCTTTTTTCTTTACTCCCTTTTGCCTAATTCTTTTTTTTTTTTTTTTTTTTTTTTTTTTTTGTTCGTTTGTTCGGTTGGATGGTCGCTTAATATTATTATTTCGTTGTACGGGATATAAAAAGAAACAGAGGCAGCTATAAAAGCTTAAGTCAAAATGAAACTTCCCTCTGAGTGCATAAAACACAAAAAAATTTTTTTTTTGTTCATCATAAAAAATGATATCCAGATAACTTGACACTTTTGGGTCTTGTCAAAAAGTCAAGCTTTGTTCGTTTTTTAATGAATTTTTTTTTCTAACTTTTAAAAAAAATTTTTTTTTTCTTTACTTGCCCTTGCAAAAGAGGCGGCTACATAATTTTGAAGAGAATTAATCTTAAGAGCTTTTTTTGGTTTTGCCTGCAGCTTGTTCTTAAAGTTATCTCGAAGGGGCATTGCCTTAAAGAGGTCCCGATTATTTGAGAACTTGTGTCCGAGGCTGGGGCAGGAACATTATTTTTTGCGGTTTTCAAAACATTCACAGGAGGTCCAAAGTGGAAATTACTCCAGGCGGGATTTCTCTTTGGACCTGGATGAGAGTATCATTAATATGTAATAATTATTGTAATTTTTTTTATTTAAGCATTAATAAATGATTGCATAAATTTGATGGGAGCACTAGCTACAGGGCTTTCGGCTTATCGTTGATTAATTCGGGATTTTTATCGTTTTGATCACGGTCGAAATTTGTTTGAAACGACGTCAATTTTGGGTAATAACTTTCCAATTTCCATCCAAGTGACGGCGACACATGGTGCTCATATTTTTTATAGGACCAGACTATTGAATGCAAAAAATGAAGATAAGCTAATAAAAAATGGCATGGACAAATCAGCTTTTAACAATAGATAGTTATGTATATGCGTGAATATTATCATATATAATGACATACATAGTTCGTTCGTTCGTTCGTTCGTTCGTTTTTTTTTTTTTTTTTAGGTTTTTTTGAATTGACTTATATGCCATTTATAGCGATATCATCGCAAAGCGCTCTTCTTTTTGCGATTTATGCAAATTCAATTGCTAAGTTTAGTCTTACTTAGAAGCAAATGGTGCATGCTGCTCTGTGCTGCATCATCGGAACGCATAACGCCTGCTGCTGCTGATGCTAGGGCAAACGCAAAGACGCAAAGGCAAGGGCAAGGGCAAAGGCGAAGGCAGAGGCAAGGAAAAAATGTGAAGCGCAGAATATAAGAAAGCAGATTGCTTTAAGATGTTGGGGCTTTCGAAGCGCTCTGCATCCTGCGCTGGATACCCATTTATTATTTTTAACTTCCCCTTCTCCTTCTTCTTCTTCTTGTTCTTTTGTTTTCTCTTTTGCTATCTATTTTTCCGCATTACAATTCGTTCGCTCAGCTAAGTCCAATGCAAACATTACAGATGGAAAAAATTGAAAATAACATTTTTGTTTTTTTGTGTTTAAATGTGTGCAAGCGTATAATGCGGCCGTAAGATGTGGTGGTGGCGGTGCGGAAGCTCGCGAAATGCAATTTGCGTAAAGTGCAATGCAAAAGCGTATCGGTTTTTCTGTGTTATAATTCAGTGCCGAATGCTTCTGCGGAATATTAAAGCTCGAGATTTTCATTCCCAAAAATGCACATTTCGTTGATGTTTGAAAGGGTTTCACATTTCTTTTCGCTTTTTCGCTCACTTGCCTTTTTTTTTCTTTTGTTGTTATCACTTGAACACAAAGTCGGAAGAGTGAAAAGCGGAGTGAGACATATACATACACATATATACATATATATCGAGAGAGAGAGTGAGAGAGAGAGAGGGAAGAAATATACTGCTCTGATTGTGTGCAATGCAAGTTCTCACATTATTTTCTCTTGGTACCAATTTTTGTTTTTAGGAAGTTTTGGGTAGTGGGCGGTGGTGGCTGGTGGGGGAAGGGAGGGACTGTGTTGGTGCTTGAATATGCACTCAGCTTAATGCTTACTTGCTGCACTTTTTGCTTGAATTTCCCGTCGATGAGTTGCACAATTTTTCAAATTGAAATCTGCTACGAGGCGAGTAGAGGAGTATATGTATATATACATATATGCCTTGTCATATACATACATATATAGGCGGCAAGAAGTTAAAAGCAGAAGGGAGAGAACAAAATAGATCTTTAGCATCACTGTTTTGCATCGTTAAGTCAAAAGTTTATACAAAACTTTTATTTAATTTAATTAAAAGTTTTGCACAAGATTAAAAATATATCAAAGCTAAGTGATAAACGCGAAGTTGTTTTGAATATAAATTCATTAATTTTCTTGAGCTTCGAACGAATGAACGAACAATGAATGGATATATGTATGTGTGTAGATAGGAAGACGAATTTCTTAAGAGCTTTTAAGACATACCGAAGTCATTATTCAACCGACAATCGAGGGCATATTTAGTTTGTGCGTACGTGTGTCATGTGCAGAAATATTCGAGATTGACTCTGCAAAGTCTGTGCGAAAACGATCACCATTACCTGTTCACTCGAATAAGGCATGCAAGTCCCCCTGTCTGTCTTCTTGTCTATATAACTAACAATCTTTCTATCTATCTATCTATCTATCTATCTATCTATCTATCTATCTATATATCTATATATCTATCTATCTATCTATATCTATCTATCTATCTATCTATATCTATCTATCTATCTATCTATCTATCTATCTATCTATCTATCTATCTATCTATCTATCTATCTATCTATCTATCTATCTATCTATCTATCTATCTATCTATCTATCTATCTATCTATCTATCTATCTATCTATCTATCTATCTGTTTACAGTTTTCTGTGGTTGTGTGGTGTTCATCAATTACGCTGCCTACGATCTCGTATACTTTGTAGGCGGTAGGCACTGTTGGCCGCTGGGAATACTCGACACAGATTCACAGTTGGAAAAATTTTTAAAACAAGCCCCAAGACCACGACCTTTGAGACAATGTTTTTTTGGAGATTCCTAAGGCCATTAAGGGCCTCACAATCCAATTTTTGTTCTTTATGAAAACCGCCCTTTTGCCACGCCCACTTTTGAAGTTCTTCGAATTTAACCGGAAGCTTAGATATAAGCTCAAATTACAAACACAGAGAAGACATATCGCCAATTTTTGGTCAATTCCATTTGAAATTCATCTCGACTCATCAAGACAGTCATGTTTGATATTATTAAGTCCCTTTAACGGCATTTGTTCATAGATTTTTTGTCATTTTAGGGCATTTCTTTTAAGCCCTATTAATGGCATTGTCGATATTATAATTCAATACCTGAAGGAGGAGAGATCGGATCTAGGAAATTTTTTTTGTTCAAGTTTAAAGTTCGCAACTCTATGTGTCTGTCGAAAATTCATTAGAAATTGATAAAAAAAAAAAAAAAAATATTTTCTGTTGTCCTTGTTATTTTGAAATGCATTTGAAATAAAATTGCATCATTACTTTTTGTCAGAATTATTTTGAACTCATCATATAGTAGAAGAAATAAGGGTCGTTCGTAGACTTTTGTCTCCCGCTAAACATTATTTATTATGTGTTTCGGGTATTTTTACTATCAAGCTCGCCTGACCATAACACCCTTATTTCTTTCAATATGATTTTATCTTTCATTTTTGGCGCCATTAATCTGAAACTCTTGCATGCATAGAACGAAAATATGTGACATTATCAACGGACGTAATCGAAATTACCTTATGCTGCGGAATTAATGCCATCAAAGGCAAAAGGCATTAGGAATCGCTTTTAAGAATTTCTAATTGATTTGATGCTCCTACCTGAAATAGAAGAGAAAAAAAAGAAGAAAAAAATTAAGTTATTTCGGGTTATGTTGGTCGTGTGTGAGAAAATTCAAAATTCCATTTTTTTTATTAAGATCGGATTACTTAATTTGACAGAACGTCATTTCAATATTTAACATACACTATGAATAAAAGCCCCATTTAAAAGCTTCCCGAAATTATGAAAAACAAGTATGGGTGTTATAGACGAGACGAGAATAGCAGAACAATGCCATGAAGGTCACCCCCTGGCTGGGGATACCCTTAAAAAATGGGCCGATCAAAACCATTCTTCAATTCGTTCTTGTACGTTCTTGCGATGCGAGGATGCAACAACTTCGAGCGAACTTAATGAAAAAATGTTCAAAAAATCATATAGGTAGGTACTCTCCAAGTCTACGGCTTATTATCACGTTCTCAAGGTATGGCGAAGCACGAAGAAGCTCTCAATCGCGCTTCAGATGGCTGAAGCATTTGCTTCACATCGCCGTGAAAACACGCTATTGGGCTTTGGGACAGACAGCAAAATAAAATATCAAACGGTTAACGAAATATAGCCAGAAATAAGTGCGCAACTTAATTCGCGTCCGAAAATTTCGAAGTCGATTTAAAACTGACATGTTATTACTCTGACAAAAGCTAATATAGGGAGACGCTACATGCATCAAGTACCTACTTTCAGGAACTGTGGACAAAGTTTTCTTTGATTTGTTGCTTGAAGTGATTGAAACATTAGATTTGATAGGTATACCGTATACCTCATTTATCGGAAATGGTTTCCATAAAAATAACATTTTGACAAATATGCAAATCGGCGCTGGACGTGAAGGTTTTTGCATAGATTTTCCAAGTCCAGGCCTTTTTGGTTCAACTTTAAAGAGATCTTGTCAAGCCTTTACATGGTGGAACTTCAAATGAAAAGGAGCTCAAGATAAGAGAACCCAATTTTTCTGAGAAGCAGTTCACCTTAAGCAGGACTAGGGTGATCCGCTTTTGATGAAAGATCCCCTATGGGTGTTTCAAACGACTACGTTCATGCCCGAAATGCTAGTATTCAGTGGCATTGAAATTTCTTTTTTTTCATTTGAGATTCGCCTCGATGAATATAGAATTGATATTTGTTTGTATTTTTTGAAGGAGTAGGGATTGGTAGAGCCCAAATTTGCAATATGAAACTTGATTTTTAAGTCAGTCATATGATATATATATATATGGGAATATTTAACAACGTTTTTCAACACTTTTCTCTTGTTGGTTTTCTCGAAAGTCTCATGAAACTACGATTTTTCTTCGAAAGGTGTTAGGCTCCTCTTAAATTCAAAATTGCCAAATCCACTTTTCAGAAATTCATGATTTCCACCTTGGAATTGAATTTCGATTGCTGGCGCGGCGGAGGTGCGGGGGTGCCACTAGAAATTTGAATAAATGTAATTAGATCAAAACACCCAAACACATTCGAACCGAAAAGGGCACAATCAAATTCAAAACAGTGCGAACGCACGAACCGATCACTCGAGCTCCATGAAAGTGAAGTGGGTGTGACTGCGTGTGTGTGTGTATGTGTGTGAGCAGCGATGTCAAAGGTTAAAAGCGTTTTGTTCGCGGTTTAAATGACGTTCATTTCGAGGATAATTAATACGCCCACGAAAAAGAAAAAAAATGCTTGGAGAAAAATGCCAAAACATACCGCTGAGCTCAGCGCAGCGTGAAATCGAAACACCAAAGCTGCGTCGAGCCCGTCGCCGCAATGCAAGTGTGTAATTGTTGCTGCTGATTTGCTTGTTTTACAAGAGCTTTGTGTTGCATAATTATACATACATACATGCGTGGAACTGAAAACTGGAGCAGGAAGAAAAAAGCAAACATAAAAAACCGCAAATAGTTTTGAGACTCTGTGGGTGGTCGAGTTCGGAGTTCGGAGTTCGGAACTCGAGATCGAACGCAAAACCAACAACAAAAACAAATAGAAAAAATAACAAACTAATAGCATTTTCAACAAGAACGTGTGTCAGCCACATGAGCATAGATAATTTCTGTCTAAATGTGCCTTTTATGTTGCACTTTTTGGTGCTTTCGAAGCACTTATCACAATATGGTGGCACTTTTGGGCTAGTCTACATGTAGAGTTAGACTGTATATTCACGATTGGATTGTCCGTGTTCATACTGTACATATACAGTATAAACCATACAGTATACAGTGTGAATAACATGCTGTGCTTTTGTGTGAATTTTAACTAAACACTAAAACGCTCGATGTGTACATTGTTGGTATAAACACCAATGAGGGCAATTCCCTTTTCTCTCTAAATTTTCAGTTTTCAGTTTTCAGTTTTCATTTTCATTTGCGTTCGCATTTGCATCTAGCTATTGTAATTTACTGCTTGTGGCTATTTATCGTGATCGAAGGGTGTTTGGTGTTTATTTTTTACGCTTTGTTGATTACATGTTACACTCGTCACACTCTGTATAGAGGGTCAATTGGGTGTGTGCGTACGTGCGTAACGTCCAGAGCCACTCAAGATAGACCATACAAAATGTGTATCTATACATACATACATATCTATAGATATGATCAACTTCACCTAGCCAAACTGCCGGTCTGTCTGTTTGTCTGTCTTCGAGTATGTGGATTTAGGGATATATTCAGTACTAGGGTCTGAAGTGTTTGAGATATTTTGAAATTTCCGCCAGTGTGGACGCATATTTTTTTTTACCGCAAAACTTTGAACCGTTTCTAGGCACTTCGGAGAAATTGTTTTTACTGTGAAATCATAATGGTCAATTTCACACCTATGGAGTTTTGTCAGATGATGCAAATAACCGTGATCTACACATTTCGTTGAAAAAAAAAAAATCCATAATTTTTTCGCCTATGTCCCTTTGACAGACAAGGCTCGATATCACAGCATCATTTCGTTATGAATACAAAATTTCCTTGGAGCAAGGGCATGGGAAAAAAGGGGCGAATCACCTATACCTAAACATTTCATTCAGTTCATTCAACAGTTGAAGCCGAGCCGCGAATAACATTTTCTACTTGCACTTTCAATAATTCTCTTGCCCTTTAAGCTATCCAAAAAATATTGTTATTTGGTCAACTCCTGGACATTTCTCAATTCTGTGGAACCCCAAAGAAGCGAAGTGACCTTGTAAGTACTGAATGGCTTGGAAAATTTTCAATAATGTGAAATTTGTCACTTACAACGTTATTCGCGGCTCCGCTTCAGTTCTTGAAACTAGTCTTAATAGGCATGGTCATCGAACCATTCATTTAGGTTTGACGGGTATTGTACTGACAGAGTCTCAACTGAATATAACACCCTTAATTGTTTTTCGATTCTGTTCTTGCTGTGGCTATTGCGTTTGTTTTCTTTTCGGTTTTCGTTGTTGTTGTTTATGCCGCACAATATTATCGTGTTTTGACAAGAGCTGGTGTAGTAAATAGCTCCTGAAACGCACTCCAAAAACAAAGCATTTCATTTAAGTTGACTACATATTTTAATGCGTTGCAATAGAGAATTATTTTTATTAAAAATCGACATATGCATATGTACAAAGTCTCAGCAGAGCAGTCAAATGCTTCATACATACATACAAACAAATATATGCTGCCATAATTTATAATCTCATATTATTCAAATAATTAAAAGTTATCATAACTTAGTATGGGCGGACGCTGCTAGAAATCTGAATCGTAAAATAGACCATCCTATTTAATTGATCCTCAAGTCCGTAGACAAAAACATTTTGTATGAAAATTAAATGAAACGGAATAGCGATCTTATTTTGCAAATGGTCTTTTAATGGGAGATAAGAACCCTTCAGCTTTTCAACAATTCGCGAATGGTTGTTTCGCAAAAGCAACAAGTAGGGGTGCTATGGCCAGGCGAGCTCGACAGTGGAAAAATCGATACACATCAATGTGGAGCTTTGTTTCACAAAATTTGGCAAAATTTCAAAGGGTATAGCCGACCAGTGTCGTAGCAAATTTCTGCGCCTCCCCTTAGCCTAAATAAAAAGACAGATTGCCATCTCAAAAAGAGATTTCGAAGTTTTGTTGATTTTTGGATAAATATTACCTTAAAACACGTTAGAAATCGATTTGAGGGTTTCTATTGTCCAGTGTCCTTGAAATAGTCTTGAAAAACTCTTTTTATTTAGCACTTTTTCAAAAATGAATATCTGCAGCACTAATTAAGATATTCAATAAAAGAATTGTCAAACCGAAGAAAAGCTAGGTACTTGTAAGGCATTCACTACATTAAAATTTTATGAGCGCACACATAAATTAATATGTGATAAATGTCCAGCATGCCGTATGAGTGATGCCTTTTCTACAATAATTCGCACATTTGTACCGCATTCGCGCGTCTATCGCAGCATAACAGTACTGAGAGCGTCTTTATGGGCTTACGTTTTTGTTAATCTCTCAAAAGACTACCTTTTTATTTAGATGAAATTTTTTTCAGTGAAACCTTATACTCAGGTATTTTTTAAAAATAGCTAGAAAGTGGTTCGAAAACAGGAATACACTGAAAAAAATTATTTAATTTTTCTTTTCTTTTTTTTAAGCAATTTTTTCTCAGTGTAAAATGAAAAGAACATTTTTTTTTACATTCTATGTCTTATAAGCTATCAGCAGCAATTTGTTTCATCTTCCTATCTTAAATAGTTTTTGTGATATAAATTGTTGAATAAGGACTTAATAAAACTGAGTTTTTCTAGGGTGTTTCAAGGACACTGGAAAATAGAAAACTAAAAATCGGTTAGTACCTTACTGAGTCGGCAAGACCCTTTGAACTACAATATGCAAAAAATCGTGTTATGGATGGATAGCCACATATCGATGAAGTTATTTAAACAAAATAAGAAACAAAAAGAATACATGGAATAAACCATTTAAAAAATTTTCAATACCAGTTCATACAATGTTGACAATGAGTATTTAATTTTGGGACACAGGAGGAGGTATACAAAAAAAAAAATTGGATCTAAACAATTCCCTTTCCTAATCTAAGATTCTTGCTTCCTATATCGAATGATTTCTTTCTCTCTCTCTCTCTCTCTCTCTCTCTCTTTCTTTTGTCTTTTGGAACTATTAAGACTCTTCCTTGAGGACTCGAAAGTTAATTTCTTTTGTATCCTTCAGTGGGAATCTTATTATTATATTATTTCAACATTCTTCTAGAACATTTTCCGTCCGTTTAATTTTATCAATTAATCTTTTTCACATTGTGTTAAAATGACTTTTCTGTGCTCCTTAACGATTTTGTCCGCGTTATTCTGAAACGACTTCATCAAGAAAGTTAGAGCAACACACACCAAATATATTTTTACTTAAAATTAAAGAGAATTTGTTTTTGTTTTTAGCTCTGCGCTTTCTCCTTATTCCAGAAACTTGGACCATTTCGTCCAGTGCAATTTACAATAAATAAAATTTATAGCATCAAAATGAAGCTAATAAGTTGAGTGCCAGTCAGCTAGTCACTCCGTCCGTCCGTCCGTCCGTCACTCAGTCAGCCAGCCAGCCAGCCAGCCAGTCCTATGGTGGCGACAGCATTTGAAGGCACACTGCTGTGTCCCTAACAAGAGCTTGATGAAGATTACGATAAGGATTACAATAAACGACAATATTGTCCTGAGCGTTGAGCGTTGAATCCTGCTCTTGGATACCCGTAAAAGTGTACATATATATGGGAATAAATGGGAAAAGTAAAGAGCAGAAAATTTTAAGTAGCGCAATAACAAGTGCGAAACTAAAGCAAGAACTTCTCCGTGTAACCGTACGAAGAAAAGCCAGAAAAGAATAGGTACAATAGAATAGAACAGAGCAGCACACAGAATTTTTGCCTTAAAACAAATGGAAAAACATAAGCACACTGACGACAGTTAAAATAACTCAGATACGCTGGCGTGTGTCTTTCTGTACGGCTCAGCCCGTTACCGTAACCGTGCCCCCGCCCGTATCCGTACTCGAACTCTGTTAGTCCTTTTAGCCAATTTACTTATGATAAGTACGAATAACGGGAAAACGTAAGAACAAGCTAGTTTGCAGTCAGCATAGAGAGTATAATAGAAAAAAGATAAGCCAACAGTTACTGTGTTAACTTAAATGGCCGTACATAGTCGATTTTTTTGTCCGTTTGTTTTTTAAAGAAAGTTTCAAAAGGAAGCTAAGTTTCTATATTCTTCTTGTCGGTACAGATAAAAAATAATTTTACTTGAAAAGGTGTAAAGCTGAACAATAAATTCGACGAAAATGCCATTTGCCATTTGCCATTTCCGATTTCCCATTTCCCAGTTCGCACTTCCCATTTTCGATTTCCGCACTTTCCATTTGCCATTTAAAATCGCTCGAAAAGGCAATGAAAGTTTTTATCGTCCTTGCTCAATTTTAATACATAGCTTCGTTATTGGACGCGAATTATTTCGAATGGAATTTCGAAATTTGTTGCTTTTTAACAGAGATGAAAACGAATGTGCGAGAATTTTATCTTTTCAATTTATATTATTCTTTCGAGCTATTATTAGCATTTAATGGAATTAAAATTTAAAAAACCGAATGCGAATAAAATAAGTCATCATTCAACTCGATTTGCCACAATTTCTTTGACTGGATCTATGTATGTATGTATATGCTTTTAAGGATCTGTGTCCTCTTTACCGGCTTAAATAATAACTAACACAGGCATGAAAAATTGAAATTTTATTTTACCCTTTTGAGTTTCAGTGGTGGTTCCATTAGATTTTTGTCGGCTGAAAACTTAAAAAATATCAAAAAAAAATTCCATCACGTTAAAGTTTCGAGAAAATCGCGTAAGAAATTTTTACTACCATCGCTTTTTTGAAACTCATTTTTCTCAAATATGGTTTAAAAAAATTTTCAAAACTTTTAAAACTTCTGTGTTCTTAAAACATTATTCTTGAAATCTATCTAATCTAAAATAACTTACAAATCGTTAGTGGCTATGGGATAGCGTAGGGGATGCGTGCTATGCTCTTGATCCCAGGGTCCGAGGTTCGATTCCCGGCACAGGCGAAACGGAGTGTAATGTTCCAAGCCTAGCACTGGTTTTTTAAAAAATCGCATGTTAGGGGACACACTACATAATAGGACATACACTCACACAAGAAAACCTCCTCGTGGTATCACAATGGGCCGATTAACGGCCCAAGTAGCAGCCACTTCGACTTACCTAGCTACCTACAAATCGTTAAATCTTCAAAATGATGCGCAAAGTCGAAAATTTTTTTATAAGATTTTCATTAGTGGGACTCATGCAGCTTCGCAAATTGTGGGAAATGAGAAATTTGTCACACAACTGTCAAAATTTATATGAAAATTTACGATGGGAAAAGTTGCGAAGGCATTTGCGAAGCTGCATGAGTACCACTATTAATTTTTTTTTTTTTTTGGACTTTGAAAGAACATAGCTCACCTTTCACCATAGCAACCAAAACCGATATGTTGGCCAATCAATTGCGTGTACATATCGCACACTAATCACTAAACCATCACAATACAAAAATTTTTCAAACAATATTTCATGTTCGCCAACATTTTACTCTGGAAAAGGAACACTTGGAAAATTAACATTGATATTTATTGATTTCGCAGTTAATTAAGAATAATATAAATTTAGAAAAGAAATTGTTTTTAAATGCGTCGAGAGTCATTGGTTGCTTGCCCAATAAATGCAAAATTTTTAGTTGTGCCGATTTAGTGATTAGTGTGCGATATGTCAAATCTAAGAACTGCAGCACAAACCCTTTCCATGATACACATACAGTGTACTCTCTCCTTGCGGACACTCCTCTCAAACGGACACTATTTAGCAATTCTCTAATCATACTGCTTCTCAAATAGTTTCCTCTTAAGCGGACATATTTTTCGGTCCCGTAGGTGTCCGCTTAAAAGAGAGTACCTACACTGTAAAGGTTTTTCCAAAACAACTCAATTCGGAGATTCGTATACATAACATCGTAACACAAGTTTGAATTCAAAAATGCACTTACGTTTCAAAAAGAAAAACAAAACTAGATTCATTTGAATATTGGGTCAGGGGAATAAATAAATAAAGTGCTTATAAGAGAACAAACAAAAGACATTAACATTCATTCTTCCTGAGGTCAAATGGTGTTTAACATGACGAAAGGTTGACCATATAACCTTTAACATGATACAACGGGGACCAGCGCGAAGATCTGTGATTTTTCATGAGGTGGAGTTGGAAATAGTAACGAATCTTGACCAAAGATTTTGATTGCGGCTAAGATCAAATTGGTAAACCGTATTCAGTAGTATGCAATACGGACTCAAAATTTCTGAAAATAATCGGCCTACTTCGTTAGCAATCGACGTACGTCGTCTCCTGTCGCCATTGTAATATTCGAACTCGAGCTCTTTGGGTTGCTAGAAGCACACCCTATCCACTACGCCACGGCATGTTTTCGATAAATGAAAACTAATAATATTTTTAAAGTCGTCGCCTTGAACGAATAAAGTTTCTTAAAATCTGAAAGGCTCATTATTTTTCGACCATTTTTTTCGCTGAAGCTCGTCGTTCTGCTGCATTTCTTGGATGTTTGCGGCTCTTTTGTTTTCTTTTCTTTCATTTTTCAGCAAGAAAAAAAAAAAAAAAAAAACAAAATCATTTCCCTTATCTACATTTTCCATAAGCTGTCGAATTCGTTTCTGTAAAGGGCACGTAGTCTTAGTCTAAGCAACTTGTATCTTTCAGCATAATCTTAATCACTTTGCACAACGCTCATTCATCCACATCATCAGTTTGTGCCAGTTGAATAACGCAGTAGTACGAACGATAATATATAAATAGGAATATATATAAATATATATATATATATACGATTGACTACTTTATCAGATTTTCAGTTATTTTCTGTAAAACTCAAAAAGATTTGGGGCTGGTCAAAGAAAGAAAGATATGAGTAAAAAAAAAAAAAAAAAGAATCTATGCAATGGTTCCAAAAAAGCAAAAACAAAAAACGTAGAAGAAACCGAAGTAGAAATGGTCAAAACAGCATTCTCTACTTATACACGTAGCCGAGGGAGTCACTTACGAATGGAGCAAGCTGCTTTATTACTTAGACTTGAACCTTTATTCCGAATGATTCCTTCGTTCGTTCGTTATCCATGACGATGATGCTGATGATGGTGCCGTAGCTGACGCTGAAGACGCTGATGCTGATGCTGATGTTGGTTCTAGCGATGCTGCTGGTGCTGATGGCGTTGACGATGGGTGGACAACATTGCATGGACGGACGATGATGACGATGTTGATGTTGCTGTCCTGGTACTGTTGCTCCCAGTCATCCTACTAACTCTGATGTTGCTTGCCTTTCTATTTCAAGCGCTCGCATTTTTTTTCATTCTTTTTTCTGTCTTGGTTTTTTTCTCTGTCTTTTTTTTTTTTTTTTATACGCTTTTCCCATATTAAAAATCTATAAAACTGAAAAACCTCTTCTTCGTTTAGATTCGAATCGATAAGCGTACCCCGTAAACTATGTATGTACGCTGAATACTGCAGATGGAAAAGCAACTTTAATGGTTTTCATAGATTTCAATAATAGATTTCGATGAGGCGCATATAAGCAGCGAAAAGTAGAATTTGGGAGAATTACTTTTATGTGGAGTTTGATTTTTTTTTTATATATTTTTATTTGTCTCTTTAGCGTAAAATGGAAAGCTGCGACTGGGTATGGTTTAGTTACTATCTTCTACGTACATTGGCTGATCCGATTGTTGGCTCCCCTTGTGCTATATTCTTTTGTTCTTTGCTTTGTTTATTCTTTGTGCGCGTGGCTATAGATGTTTTTAAGTCCATTTGTCCACCAATGGCAGTAAAAGCTTCTTATGATTATAAAAAACTATGCTACCTTCTTCTTTGTCTTGTTTTTTCTTGTATTATTTTTGTCTGTAATGCTTCTACGGTAAGCGAGCAGTTGCATTGTTCTACTATATTTCTCTGTTTTGTTTATTTTTATTTTTATTTTCATTTTTATTATTTTTTTCTCTTTTGTTGATTCTTCATTTTTCATCGGTTTTTGAAAGCAGTGGGTGTTTCTTTGGAAAGTGTATAGAAAAAGAAGTGCATCCATCTTTAGAGCAATAGAAATTTTTTTTAGTTCGTTTTGAAAGCATCAAGTGAGTTGCATATATGTATGTATATACAGGGTGTCCCGAAAACTTTTGTAAAAAATCAAACCATCGATAGGTCGAGTCAAGAGAAACATTTTTTGTTTTCAGACAAAACTCTCTTAAGGCTGTAGTATATGAGATGTTAAAAGCCACATTCATATGTAGCTCTGACATCATTTTGACGTCAGAAAGTTTTTAAAATGGCTACATATAGTGTATTCAAAAACTTCCTGACGTCAAAATTACGTCAGAGCTACATATGAATGTGGCTTTTTACATCTTATGTACTACAGCCTTTAGTGGTGCCGTTTAGGAGCTGTAGCACTTAAAAAAAAAATTGATTTTTGTATGAAATTTTGAGTATACTTTCATTTTAAACAAACGATTTTTTTAAACGCAAAAATTTCATACAAAAATAAACTTTTTTGAAGTGCTACAGCTCCTAAACGGTACCACTAAGAGAGTTTTGTCTGAAAACAAAAAATGTTTCTCTTGACTCGACCTATCGATGGTTTGATTTTTTACAAAAGTTTTCGGGACACCCTGTATGTACATTTATTTGAGGTTTTATTTTTTATAAGTTTTTTTTTTTTTTTAATTGCAGCAAGCAATTTCGGTTTCAAAGTAATTAAAATTTCGTTAGTCTTGAGATATTTTTACACCCACAGAAATGTTCAGCCTCTCTGGTTAGTAGAGACGCCAATTTACGATGGAGAAGACGATGGGTTCAACCTTCGAAATTGTCTGTCTTCAGTTTGGTATGTCCCTTCTTTTTGTGTATCGAGTATCGCGTATCGTGTACCGAGGTCCTCTGTTCCCTCAGGTGCCCTGTACATGTGAAGATACTATTAAATATAATAACATTATTTTTTTTTATATGTTATCGATAGGTTTGATATTCTTTGGCCATTGCTTTCACATATTTTCTTTCGTTGCAATTTAAAGTTTCATTGTTGGACTTTCCAGTGGGCCCCATTATGTTCTTTTTGGAGTTGATTTGTAGCTAAAACTGATCGAAAAGATCTGTTAAACTTAACAATAGTCACTCCCGTCTGCTTCCATTTTGTTTTTTGTTTTTTTTTCGTTTTTCGTTTTTCATTCACATAATCAGTCAGATGGCATCAACAACTGAAAGCGCACAAAGCTCCACATCTTGAATCGCCGTCTGCACACAATCCTATGCAGTTGTTCAATTAATTTTATCTGAACCGTTTAGCTCCTTTAAACATGCTCCGCTCGTACTTCATCAAACGCAAAAAAATAAACCTAAGTAGGTACATATTAATAAAAACAAGTAAGGGTGTTTTAGCCCTGGCGAGCGAGTTAATAAAACCCAGCCGGAAATTTTCTCATAAATGAACAATTCATTAAATTTTTTCACCAAGAATATCAAGGGGAAAATTTGAGTACTTCTCAATTGCAATGGCATTGCCATCGAGAGAAGAAGATTTTTATGGCAATTGCAATGGCAATGTCATCGATAGAGGTATCGATACGACGGAGTAGATCTACTCCACTTTCGATGACCAACTCGTGACATATGCTCTTACGACTGCCAATGCCGCTTGTGTGTTAATTTCACTAGAAAGTTTGGTGTATAATCAGGAGGAGTCGCGGCTCTATGTCATGCTGAAATCATTGATTGTTTCACCGGGACATTTCCGGCTGGGAAGTGGCCAACACACATACGATCATGCATAGCTTGTATATTCCCTGCAGTAATTGGAACCGGTCCTAGGTCGACCTTTCCTAACATTCAACTTATCTCTTTTAACGTAAGGCTGCCATTGAAAAATCACCGTTGCCTTTTCAAAGCGTGTGGGCTTGGTTGCTAGTTAGTCGCGGGTGAGCCCCTTTATCTGAACTCACACAACCACACTCGATTTGGGACTAGACGAGGAAAATTCCCATAGAGATTAGCCCTAGACCTGTCGCGTTTCATATAAAATTGGGGTCGGTCCTATATGGACGTCCCTAGGTCCAGTCATTTTTTTTTACACCGAAACCATTTCATTACCACATTAATTTCTTCCAATGGTGGCGATGATCATTTCCATACATAATTCGTATTCCCTTTCTCAACTAGTTCTGGACACACGATCGCACAAACGCAGTACACGATCGACATACAGTGTGTCGGCTATAAGACAAGACAACTCGGCTTTTCGCCTGGCCCTTGTATGTCGCACTGAACTTAAGTAAACACAATTACGCGGAGCACAGTATAGCAAACACAGCAAAAATTTATTTAAAAAAAGCGAGTTCGTAGATGCTAAGAAAATACCTTGTAGGAGAATACTTCAATCCACACATTGCTTAGAAGAATATATAGGCAAAGTAATATATACCTATAAGCTGTATAAGAATAGGCATAATGTACTTAAGGTTGAAGAATGAAAAGTTTCAATTTCCCTTTATCAGGTGTGTGATTGGATTCCCGGGAATTCATTTCCCCGGGAAATTGAAATAAATACTCGGGAATTTAAATATGTTTGAAATTTTTTAATTCGAAAATTTTATCGTAAGGTAAGTGTACCACGTAAGGCCCACCTAACACCTTTTCGATTACAGCGTACAAAGTATTGATGATAGAAACCCGATTGTTTTTGTGTTGTTTTATTTGATAAATTTTCTATAGAAAAACCAAAAATTCTACCAAAAATCATTATCGGAAAAGCTCCTAAAATGCGATTTAAAAAAATGTCATTTTGGGCCTTACGAGGAACATGTGTACCTTAAAAGGCCCACTTACTCCTTGTTTGAGATAATGAACCCAAACTTGCATTCATTACTTTTGAAAGCCTTTTATGTTAATTTATATTGTAAAAGCTAGTAAAAAAAATTAAAATATCAGACAAAATTCGTTTATTTAAAAAAAAACTTAACGAATGTTACTAACCTGTTTTTGATTAGGAATTAAAGATTAAACGCTATTTAAGCAAAAAAAAGGTATAGTTGCCGTCTTTTGACCTCAGAGCAACTCAATATAAGGTTTCTTAATGACCGTTGTTGAATTTTTTATGGTGGGCCTTCATAGGCCTTCCAAGAAAAAAAAATTTGCTATTGATTTTTTTACCATAAACATACCTCTGTATCTTCACAATACAACAAACTTTGTTATTTTAAGAAAGCAACCCACAATTTCACTATAGATCATTATTTTTTAAGCATCGTCCACTATAAAAATGGCTTTTTTACGCCTCTGTTATTTTCAATTGACTGTGGTCGCCGCAAATATAGTGCGATTGTCTTAATTTTTTATTTCTACGAAACAACTTGAGGACATGTTTCAACATGTGCAAGTACAGAAACATTTGATAGTTAGAAGTTGGTTAAAATGAAAGTGGGCCTTACGAGGAGCCGGGCCTTACGTGGTACACTTACCTTATAGCCGCTCTTTTGTTTTTGACACTGTCATTTCTTTCAAAATTGCCATACATTCTTCAAAATATTGGAGGAACGAAATTCCCTTTCCCCAAATTTTGGGGAAAGGGAATCCAATCACATGCCCGTATATGTGGATTAGGTGCTGTTATGGTTAGATTTTGCCAATCTTTTAATATAACTCAATCTAATTTCACGAAAAGGTGACGCCAATTTAATTGCTCCAGTCCCATTGAGTGTAGGATAACTTCTTATTTTAGCCAATATATTTATAGATACATGACACTGTGCGGGGATTTTTTTTTTCTTTTTTGAGCTACACGCATGAAAGAGCGACATGCACACACCGCTCTTTAATTCAAACTGTTGCGCATGCGCAGTTGAGATCCGTTCAGTGCCGATCTGTGCAGTGTGGTTCAGTTCAAATGAGAGTGTGTGCGACGACACGATCTCGTTGTACACAGCGTTGAGTTTGTTTGATCTTTTTCGATTGATAGCATCCCGGTGGTGGTGGTGTGCCCCTTGCTCTCTTTCGCCCTCTGCCACCACCTTCTTAAGGTTTGACGTATTGCATTGCGCTTGCTTACGGAGAATTTGGGTGTGGATCATGCGCAGTGCAGTTAAAATTATATGCTTTTTAAAATCGTTTAAAGGGATAATTGGGCTATTATTGAATTTTATTATTTTTGAATAAAGACTTGTGGTGAGGGGTTTTGAGCCAAAAAAGCAAAAAAAAAAAAAAAATAATAAATAAAATGGGGAAAAAACAAAACAAAAAATAAAATCAGATTAAAAACGGGAGTAGGTTGAGTGTAGCTCAAGTAGGCGTCGCTTATGGCAAAGTCTTCCACAATCATAGTTCGGGATCCAGAATTTTTATAGTTCATAATTAAGCTCATTATATGTATAACATTTCCCAGTAAAAATATGTAGGCCCGCAACACACCCGAAATACAACGGGCGCCCGTGACGAGTAAAAAGTTTCAAAAAACGAGCGTGGCTGCCACCATTGAGGGTAACACACACTAAGGCCTCACATGGGCCCGTTGTGATACCACGAATATGTAATGGGAAAACAAAGAAGAACAGAATCAGAGAAATGGACACAAACATGCACGACCTCAGCTGGGATTTGAACCAAGAGCAACTCGCTTCGTATCTTGGCATCTTAACCAACTACGGCACAGAGGCCGACGAGTTTTTATAAAAGAAAGATTTTAAAAATAAAATGAAATTCAAATTGACTTTGAACTTATGGACGAACAAAATTCAGTCATTCCGATTTGTCAAACACGATGTCGAGGGCTAGAAATTGAGAGCTCTGTGGTCCAAATCCCCCAACAGGGGGAATCAAAATCGAGAAATAAGCATTTAATTTGTTTTGAAAATTTTTACTCAATACGGGTGCATTTTCGTAAGATTCGGCCGTATTTGTTCACTGCCCGTGCCCGTTGCGGGCGTGCTACTGGCTCGAGAATGTTCACTATTCGGTCGTGTGGCGGGCGCAAAAATTTCGGGCGTGAAAAATAAATTCGAATATTTTTACTGGGGTTGCTTTGCAAGTAGGGAGCGGGCCTTCCAAGGTTATCAAGAGACATAAAAAAATTTACCTCTACAAGTGAAATCATTTGAATTTCAGTTCGATAAAAAATTGATATTAAAAATCTTATTGATTTAGTTCATTTCATTCACAAGAAAAATCGAAATCCTTTGAGCATCTTTCTGAAGGCTATGATTCATGGGCAGCTCTGATAAAATATGGATTTCATTACATCGTATGAATCCAAAAAAGGCAAAGGCTCACTAATCGATTGCACATTGATGGCCTACAAGACTTAACTAATCCATACATATTTATTTATATTATCCTTTTCTCTTCATTTCGAAAGAGAAAGGAAGAAAGCAGAAAAAAATTTACCTCTTATGAGCTAAATGCGGCGAATATCACAACAACTCATACGGTTAACCGAGTGCGGCATTGTTAGGCTTAAACAGTAAAATACCCATAGGGGAAGGCAAAAAGAAGAATCATATACACTTAAGTAGGCTTGGTAATTTCTTCTACAGTGCAGTTTTTTTTTTTTTTTTTTTTTTTTTTTTTTTTTTATTTCTATGGAATATTCTTAAAGTTATTTGCTTCCAAAAGAAGCTGGTTGGTCGACAGGCAGATATGCAGGTATTCAGTCAGTTAGTCAGTTAGGCTTAAGCTTCACCTTTTCCCTGCAAAACAAAAAAAAAAAAATAAATAAATAATTGATTCACTCACTTGCTATGTGCAGCTTATTAAGAAAAATCATGAAGACGGTATACCTCGGAATAGGAGCCGCTTCGGCACTTTTGCCGCATACACCAAAACAATTGACGCCTTCTGGTATTTCACAAGAGTTTTACCTTGGAACCTATTCACTGCTTTTATTCGATGCCATGAGCTTCCATTGTTTTCCCATATTTTTGTGTTTTATTTTCCTTTTTCCTCTTTTCCTATTTTCCTATTTTGTACGTTTTCACGTTTTCCAATGCTTTAATATATTTTCCAACAAATTTTTCTCGTTTATTCGTTCAGGTTTGCAGGGAGTTTTCTTAACTCGTAGCTCATCCATTTATTAATTTGACTTCTACGACTTTGTCTTCAGATGAAGTTCTATGAGCAGCTTCTGCTTCTGCTGCTGATGCTGTTTCCTATTTCTGCTGGTGGTGCTGTCTTCTGCCGCTTCTATTTGGAACCGATGAGTTGCTTTGCTGCCTGCTTAGTTTAATAAGTGTATTTGGCTATAACAGAAGCCACAAATGGTTTTATTTTATTTTGTTTTGTTTGTTTGCTTAACGGTTGGTTTGTTGGTTGGTCGGTCGGATGGATGATTGGTTGGATGGTTGGTTAATTCGGTTTGCGCCAGGGAAAGCACATTTCATGTCCGCAGGGGGCAGAATTCAGCATGATTCTTTCGTTATAAGCAGCTTAAAAGAGATACCGCCACTGGTATATACATATGTATGTACATATTCTTATTTTTCTATATATAGAGAGTTTGTTTCGGCTATTTTTATTATTGTTGCTGGAGTTTTTTGTTTTTTCTTCTCTCTTTTATATGCAATAGATTCCACATTCGTTTTTGGTATTCATGCCTTTTCACTGGTACATAATTGTACTCGTTTGAGGTTAATACTCACCAATCGGAGCTAAATTAACTCTAATTAAATTTATTGATTAAAACTAATCTATCTAATCAATCGATTAAAGATATGAACTCAGCAAGCTGAATTTATTTCAAGTTATTTTCTTTAACTTCAAACACTTTCATTGGACCAGAACTATTGTGCGGATGAAGTTATAACTTCAGAAACGATCTGGTCCGAGAAAATGGAACGAGCATAGTCTAAATGAGAGATATCACCTGCAGAAGATGAGAGTGGTATATAATTATATCTGTAGGCTATGTGCGTCAGAGCACGAGATAGCGGAGCATGTCCTGTGCATATGTCCTACTGCGGCTAGGCGTAGGTTCATATGCCTGAGGGCAAGTTTAATGGGTACCCAAGCTGTTAGTCACTTTATTCCCTCGGATATTCTGGGATTTATAAGCAGTCTCAACCTACTCTAAGGAAACATGGACCGCACAAAACATGTTTAAGGTCGTACTGTTCTTATGCCCTTAATTAAAATAGTAATAATACTCGTTTAATGATACCGTTTTCCAGGAAGATGTTCGTAAGGATGTATATGTTAGTATGTATAATGTGGTCAAAATTGTAATCTTAAATTATTACTACACAGAAATCAAAGGGAATCATCCTGCTTAGTGCAATCATTTGAGAGGATATTGGGTTAGGTTAGGTTAGGTTAGGTTAGGTTAGGTTAGGTTAGGTTAGGTTAGGTTAGGTTAGGTTAGGTTAGGTTAGGTTAGGTTAGGTTAGGTTAGGTTAGGTTAGGTTAGGTTAGGTTAGGTTAGGTTAGTGTATCTGTCAACAAGGGTGACACCGTGTCACTGTCACTGACACGCTTAGGCCTCACATGAGCTCGATGTGATACCACAAATAATGACGAATAATGGGAAAGCAAATAAAACAGAAACAGAAAAAACGACACAAACATCCACGACCTGAGATGAGAGTTGAACCCATAGCCTCTCGCTTCTTAAGTGGGCATCTCAACCAACTACGGCATAGATACCGTCTGAGCGGATATTACGATTGAATATTGAAATTTTTAAAATTTAGTATAAAAAAATTTTCAAGCAGTGACTTCAGAGTAGATATGTCAACGTGACGTGATCGTGATCGTGAATTTTCGTGAAAAGTTAAAAAAATTTCGGGATCGGCGTTATCGTGAGGAACATTTTTTTTTTATCGTGATCGTGAGAATTTACTCACGTTGACATCTCTACTTCACCGAGTTTTCGACCTCGAACTTCTGTTTCTTTTAGTTTTCTGGGCGTATAATTATTCCAACCATTTGTCGGTATTTAGATTAGGGGACTTTTGACGCGGTCACTCGCAGTTTGTGGGTGAGAAACGTACGAGGAAACGAGAGGGATACAATTCGCCCATACTTTCCTAATCTTAAGACGAACTTTGAAGAAAATTTCTTTCACAACGTGGAGCCCAAGACTGGAGGGGGCGTGAAAAGTTGGAGAGAGGAGGGTGAGAGGTGTGCGTGTTGGGTGATTTGTGGATTGAAAGAGAGTGGAGAGGTGAGAAAAAGAACAGACGATTTCGTGAAATAAAAAGCTTCTTAAATTCCCTCCATTCATTCGCTTTGCCACCAACTTAATTGCCTTGTCAAATAATAAAATGCGAATATATCTTTAGTAAATCCTTTAGAAGATCGCATGTAATTGATTGAACTGAAAAATTACCGCAAGCAAATTATTTGAAGCTCAGTAAGATATTAGCTACTTTCGCAGTTTGAACACTTTATGCGGTTGAAAATGTTGAATACGTTTCGTTTACGTTCTACGTTGGCTTAGTATGCTTAAAGCCGAAGCGAGGAAATGTAATTTTTTTTTTTTTTTTTTACTTTCTTTGAGGATTTTAACCGCATTCCAATGTGTTTTCTCTCACAATCAATGCTCCTCGGATTACATACATCCATACATACAGACATATTTCTGTGGCACGCAATTTTCATAATCCTTGCACGAAGCTCAATTCGTTTTCGTTTTCGTTTTCTTTTTCTATTTTGTGTGCGAAGTGTTAAGGGATGAACAGAGGAAGTTATAAGCATCGACAGACACGTGAGAATGTGTAGCAATGTGAAGTGTGCAAGAGCCGAGCGAGCCGCCTTAAAATTTGCCACAGATATCGCGCAAGACGTTTTCAAATAAATTTTAACTGAACGCACGGAGGCATTAAACGTTATTTTCTCAGACATTTTTCCATTGGCTCGTTGTGTGAGCGGGCGGTAAAATGTTTCGCTCCGAAACGCGATGTTGTTGCAACATTATGTTTTGTCTTCGCAAAGATCCTTTAATATGAATACTTTCAGCTACGATAAATCAAACTCCGGTAACTCGAACTGTGCTTGTATTTTCAGTTGTCTAAAGCCCGTACTGAATTGGAAGGAACAGCATTCAGAGAGCGAGAGAGGAAGAGAAAGAGAGAGAGAGAGAACTTTGTTTTTTGATAAGCAATTCCTTGACTCGAAATCCCCATAAGTGGAAGGAATAATGATTCCTGTTATAGACTTTAGACTGTATGCATATATTAACTGAACTGAACTGAAATTCCTACACTGCTGCGCTGCTTCATGTTCACTATACGCCATCTCTGCCTCGGCTTTAGGTGTTTGAGCATTTCTTTGTTAAAATAAGAAGTGACTTATGAAATTCAACGGCAATGGCAGACTGTTTCGTGAGAGGGGGGAGGGTCGAAAAAAACAAAACACAGTAGTAGGCCTTAAGCTGCACATTGTCTACATGCAGAGTCGTTAGTCTTTTTTTCCTCTATTCCTTTCGCCTTTCGCTGCTTTTCCTGTTTTTTTTTTCTTTTTACTTTAATTTATGACTTGAATTTATTTAAATTAGGAACTCATTAGTTTGGCAATCATCTGTTAGCGAAACGTTCATTGTCTAGTTTATTTGTGGGGGCGAAATGCTTTATTTTCTTCGGCATGGGAGGCCTACTTCAGTTGCTAAATTGGCACGCGTTTATTTCGTTCGATTTTCCTTGCGCTCGTTTGTTTGATTTCATCTTTCTTTGCTTCGCTTGGGGTTCTATGGTTTCTTATTATGTTGTAAAGCTGCCAAATTGAGTAAGTACCTGAAATGGTAAGAGTAAAAAAAAAAAAAAAAAAAAAAAAACCAAAAATAGGAAAGAAACACGGCAGACTGTCTGTTCGACCATTGAATCATTGAGACTCATAAATTAAGGTTTATGGCTGCTTCGAAGGCGACAAGCGATTGGAGTAGATTAATAGCGGAATGTACATAGTTGAAATTTATAAAAAAAAAAAAAAAAAATGAATATCTGATATTTTCTGGCTTAAGGTAAAAAATATATTTATTTCAAATAAGTGCTTTCGTTTTTTGGAAGACAAAATTAATGCGACCATTTCATTTCGTTTCATTTTTCGTATTCCGATTTGGTATTTCTATAACCCTAAACAGCATGGAAACTTTTTTCGTTTTTTTGGCTTTTTGTTTTTCATTCAACCAAGTCCGGACGAGCCGAGAGAGCTCAGTAAACGGTTCGAAGTTATATAAATAATGCATAATTGATATTTATTCTATAGCATCGCATAATGAGGCAATCGTGTACAATGAGCCTCGCCATTTACTCTTCTGGTATGTACCGACCGTGCGCTCCGAGCATGGCGAAGCTAACAAATTTACTACCAACTGTGTTTGCGGCAGGCGCGACCGGTGACAAACAGAAACCGTCAATCAAGAATAAGCATTGTCTACCACCACCAGCAGCAGCAGCAGCAGCAGCCAGCAGATCTACTCACAGCAAAAACATGGCGAAGCTAGTAAACCACAGCAGTACCGCCAATCAAAATTGTGGCGCTGCACAGTGGACCATGCCGCATAGAGAGCGTCACAAAAACCATTTTTTTTTCTTTCTCTTTCTGTGAATCTCCGATCGTAGTTTAATGCCAAGCGAAAGAAAACCTCAAGATTAGGTTCGAATACAGACAGACCTTCTTAAAAAATCCTGCTGATGCATTCAGTGAAAAGTTTATAATTGTCTAAAACTCATTAATATGCCACATTATAAATCAATTAATATTATGAAATTTTTGCGTTTAGGTTTAAGGAATGTATAAAAAATTTGGGGGCGCTGAAAACAAAAAAATGTATTTTCAAAGTGGCCGGTAAAAGAAATAAGTATGATTATATCGCTGAAATATCGCTACCGATGAAGTTTATGGGATTTTGGCATGCTGTACCATAGCCTGTACTGTATGATGCAATCAAATTTTTCCCCCGTATATGTGCCGTAGAATAAAGCAAAATCGTGCACTGTGCGCTGCACAGATCAACAAATATGGAAACCAAGCTATGCCAAACTTGGTCAAGATGAAGCGTATTTTGCCATTTTTTAATGGCTAATTTAAGCGTCACATTTGCAACGCACGAGCATGCTGAATGATGACGGACTTTAATGTCTCCTGCTGCTGGTGCCTTTGCTGTTGCTGTTACTGTTGCTGATGCTGATTCTGAATGTTGAAGGTTTCCAGGAAATTAGTTAAACCGAAAGCAAATAAGCCAAATATCCAATCCCCATGTAAGACAAACCAAAGAAAGGACGGCTCATTACGGCAACTACATTATTCTCGTGGGTCTGAGTGCGTGTGTGTGTGTGTGTGTGTGGCTTGGAAGTTTCTCCTTTTCTCTCTTTATGGTTTGTTTTCTTTCAAAACTCTGCCTTCTAAGTAATTTTGCGCTCGTCCATAGGAAAGCAATTGCATGAAATTCTTTTCAAGCGAAAATATTGAATTATATAAAAATTTTATGTTATGCCCCAGACTCGCAAAAAAAAAAAAGAAATAAAAGCGAAAAAGGAGAAAAGAAACCAATTTAGGGCGTTATAGACCTAAAGTTCAGACATGATCTGCACCCATAAATGAATAGCTGCACATTAGTGTCAATATTTTGAATATTTTATCCCGATGACCACGCCTATTAAGACAAATAATTCAGAGGGTTTTCAAGAGCACAAAAGAATTTCATTCGCTGACTTCCTTTCTAGGCTTTTATGAGCTAATGGGATGAACCAAAACTTTTTCCAGAACCGCCCGTTTGCTACAACCACTTTTTCTTATTTTCTAAACAGAAATATCGTTCAAGTCGGTGCAAATTTCAACACATTTCAAAATGTTCAACTCGTATACTTAGAACAATATGCATGGGATGTTGCACCCAGTGAACTTGCGCAATATTAAACTCGTCCTTATCGCGAGCTCTTCACAAGGAAAACCTCAAGAACTGATTTGAAAACAGGCCCTTTTTAAAGCATCCTGCTGATGCATTCAGCGGCATTCAAATTTTCGAGCAGTTTTTATTATTTGCATGACAGACCCCAGAATACTTGGGGTATCCTTAATAAATCTTCAACTCGTTCTGACTCAACTCTCCGTCGATCTTTCTGACGGATCTCTTCAAGATAGTTCAATTATTTCGATAAAAAAAAAAAAAGAAAACTGTTTACTGACAGACAGACGAACATTGCTAAATCGATTCACCTGGTGACGTTGTTTCGGAGTCCGCATATACCTACAGTAAAAATCGGTTATTACGATACCGCTTATAACGATTATCGGTTTTAGCGATAAACATTTTGCGTGTAAAGTTTGGTTCTTCTTAATTTCTGTTACCGGATATAGCGATTATCGGTTATAACGATGGATTTTGCTGGTTCCGCTCGACATCGTTATAACCGATTTTCACTGTACCTATGTATTTTTTATCGATTCTCTTAAATGCCTATCGAAGTTGCTCACGTTTGCACAAACGCAAAATACCCCGGCCACAGAGTGTGTCGTGCAAAAAGCGAAGAAAAAAAAAAGAGAAAAATTTTGAATTAAGTTAAGAGTGGTAAAAGCTCCACACAATGCTTGATGAGAATACATTTTTTGCTGATTTTATTATTCATTGTGGCATAATCAACATGTTTATTAGCATTCCATAAACGGCCAAAGAGAAAGATGCGAGAAACGAGGCATTTTATAGTGCCAGCCAACGACTGCAGTATATGTCGAGAATGTTGGCCTGACGACTTCAGTTATTTGAGCAGAATGAGTTTGCCGAGTGTGTTGAATGTGTACGTGCATTGTGTCCCTGCATTCATTCTGCCTTTTTTGCTGTTCATAATCATAAATTATCGAGCAAAGACAGAACAAAATATTGCTGCACAGTTGGAAGGTATGGGTATGCATCCCGAAAAAGGTATTTCAGCTTCAACAGGGTAATGTTGCTTTATTTCCACTTTTAAATTTGCTTTTTTTTTACTCTTATAACCGATACACTCTGTGCCGAGAGCTTATTGCGTTTGTGCGTACGTGTGCAAAGTCCAGAACACCACGAGATAGAACATCCGAAATGTAGAAATGATCAACGTCACCAGAAGATTACATTTGAAAATGTCTGCATGTCTGTCGGTCCGCCTACCAATTTCTGTCAATCCATTCTTTTTTTTATATCCAAGGAATTTTACTATCTTGATGGAATCCGCTAAAAAATACAGATTGGCGAACACATGAGTATGAACAAGTATGGCCTGTTTTGAAGGATACTTCTCTCGGTACTAAGATCATTATTAAATAAAAAATCACGACAAGTACTGGTATCGATGGGGGCTTTTCAAAACTTCGCTATATTGCTATCCCGTATGTTCATGTAAAATTACACTTTCCTGAGAGTTATG
>CM035806.1:26032570-26245070 GCA_020466095.1 Chlorops oryzae | reverse complement strand
AACTTATGGAAGGAAATGAGCTATCTTAACGCGATTTTGTATAACCGCTTGCAAGGATATGAGAATTAAATCGAGGGAAAATTCTCGGCAACACTGTCCGTTCAGTATTTAGTATTATTGTCTGTTATGAGAAGCGCAAAAATGCTTTTGAAAACTTAATATTTTAAGGTCTTTTAAAGAAATCGGACGTGAACTTTTATCAAAAAATACAAAACTTGGGCGTGGTAAAAGGCTCGTCCTTAAAAGAAATCAACAGAAGTCGTATGAAACTCTTTATGGTCTTGAATAATCTCCAGAATACTTTGCCTTAATGGATAACCGCTTGCAAGGATATGAGAATTAAATCGAGGGAAAATTCTCGGCAACACTGTCCGTTCAGTATTTAGTATTATTGTCTGTTATGAGAAGCGCAAAAATGCTTTTGAAAACTTAATATTTTAAGGTCTTTTAACCCTGGAAGATCATGCATCGTCGTTTCGACGACGCTTGTTGACATTTTTCTGTTTTTCTGATGAAGGAGAGCTGTGAAATCGTTATTTTTGAATAAAAAAACTGCAAAGTAACGACTTGATTTTATTATATATCGATTATTGATAAACAAAATAATATAAAACTAAAAATTTTTGTGAGCTTTAATATACAGGGATATTTTAAAACGACTTTTGATAATGCCGTAGTCGATTCGACGAAGGATGATCTTTGCGTTATAAAAATAACGATGACCTTCCAGGGTTAAAGAAATCGGACGTGAACTTTTATCAAAAAATACAAAACTTGGGCGTGGTAAAAGGCTCGTCCTTAAAAGAAATCAACAGAAGTCGTATGAAACTCTTTATGGTCTTGAATAATCTCCAGAATACTTTGCCTTAATGGTCGTGGTCTTTGGCTAACCGTTCATCTGTGCCGGCTCGCCTGACTATAACATCCTCACTTCTCTCTCTCTCTCACTCCCTCTCTCTTTCTCTCTCTCCCTCTCTCTTTCTCTCTCTCCCTCTCTCTTTCTCCCTCTCTCTCTCCCTCTCTCTTTCTCTCTCTCTCTTTCTCTCTCTCTCTCTCTTCTCTTTCTCTCTCTCTCTTTCTCTCTCTCTTTCTCTCTCTCTTTCTCTCTCTTTCTCTCTCTTTTCTCTCTTCTCTTCTCTCTCTTTCTCTCTCTTTCTCTCTCTTTCTCTCTCTTTCTCTCTCTTTCTCTCTCTTTCTCTCTCTTTCTCTCTTTCTCTCTTTCTCTCTTTCTCTCTCTTTCTCTTCTCTTCTCTCTCTTCTCTCTTTCTCTCTTTCTCTCTCTTTCTCTTTCTCTCTCTTTCTCTTTCTCTCTCTTTCTCTTTCTCTCTCTTTCTCTCTCTCTCTCTCTTTCTCTCTTTCTCTCTTTCTCTCTCTCTCTCTCCTTTTCTCTCTCTCTCTTCTTTCTCTCTCTCTCTCTCTCTCTCTCTCTCTCCCTCTCTCCCTCTCTCTCTTTCTCTCTCTCTTTATCTCTTTCTCTTTCTCTCTCTCTCTCTCTCTCTTTCTCTCTAAACTTCAGGGTCCATTTGCTGTTTAAAAGGTTCGCTTAAAAGATTAAGCTATCATAAAACGGAAAAAATAAAGCTAAAAGCGTTACAAAGACCATCTTAAGATGGGTGAAAACTTCAAACCAATTTCAAATTGCAATGCAGCGAAGTATCCTTTCCGCCGTTGCCTGTTGGACAAGAAAGCCGGAAAAAAAAAATAAGAGCAAAATAGAAAGTAAAATAGTTTTTCCCCCCAAATATAATGGATTTTATGCTAAATCTTTGCATCTGCATGACGATATCCATATCCATCGTATCGTTTCGATTTGCATTTAAATAATGTTCGATTTTTCTTTTCCTCCATCGGACAATACATTCGTATCTACATTTAATTTTTTCCACTTTTTTCGTCTCTTTGCTTTTCGACTGAACCCCCTTTTTGCATTTGCGAATGTATACAATAAAATATGTATGTATATATGTATGTATATTAATGTTTTTATTGGGCTGCCGTCTTCCTTTGAATGAAGAGTAATTGTGATTGATGGATTTTTGTGAATTTTTCCGTGTTCCTTTTCGTCTAAGAAAGAAAACCTTCGTTTAGACTACATATGTATGTATGTAAGTAGGTATTTAAATGTTGAATACCCTGTATATTCCATGGAGGGAGTATTCAATTGCATTTTTCTTTGACTTTTTCTTCAAATTCATTGCAAAGTTTCTTACTTTTTATTTTTTTTTATAGCCCACATAAAATCCTTTCAAGTTTGAGTGCACTTTGATCGAAAAAGGATCGCAGTTTTAAAAACGAAACAAAATCGAATGTGAATCACACGCTTTTATCTGATGACCATAAAGAAGTCAAGTCATGATGTTCAAACGAGTTACTTTATACTTTGGACGGCGGAATAATTCAGATTCTGAAGCGTCTTAAAGTGCAAATCAAAGAACCTTCCCTTCTGCCTTTACAATTCTTTCCTTTTTTTAAATTTTTTTTTATTTTTTTAGTTTTTTATTTTTATTTTTTTGGCTTTTTTGTTTCTGTTTGCTTTGTGTATTTACTTTGCTTTTGAAGGCGATTGCGCAGTCATTCTGATCGGTAACGGATCGTGGAAATCATGAAAACAATAAGCTTTTACGATTCAAGGCGCATGCACAGCGCATTTAAATTGTTTTGTTAAAATTTTGCTTTGTAAGCGCGTTGATCCTCAAGGCTTGAAACCAAACCATTGATTTATTGTCTTCATCGAAAGAAGCAGATTAAATTATTGTTTAACGACCTAAAGGGCGTGAAAATATAATTGTTCCTGCTTAATTTATATACACCTCTTTCCTTCCTTTGTCAGTTCCTTTTGAAGACCTGAACTCTTGTTAAGCATTTATTTAGTGATATTGATATTATTATTCATTTTTTGTAAAGCGCAAATGCTTGGCACTTCTGATTGGCAACAGGAAATTCGTCTTTCTGAAGGTTATTTTGCGCAAGCGTTTCTCTGCTATATTATCGATTAAAAGAAGATTAGGAAGGAAGGAAGGAAGGAATCTGGACTCGATAGTTTCATGAACAGAGCCTATGTAAAGCGAGGCACTTCTGTCATTCTGACCTGGGATCTTTTGCAAATAGGTATGCCGAATAGATAATATCCCTCCACCCCATGAATGATTCTCATTTTTTTTTTTTCGGACTGAGTACAATTACCTAGAATCTATGCGAAATAAAGCAGTCACAGATTCTGTGGGCGCACCGAGAGAAATAAGAACTGTTAAATCAACCACTTAGAACAGTTAAAGTAAGAGTGGTCAAATTAACTGTATTCCCCGTTAAATGCACTGAAAAAGGAAGTCAAATCAACAGTTGAAAAGTAGTCACTTTTTATGTTCAAATTCGCTTTCGTTCACTTAGACGTATAAGTTCGCATTCTGATCAACCGTCTCCGGAGTTTTCGATAGCTGAGTTGTTTAAGCTGTGAGTTGACCGTCGTGAGATTCGGGGTTCTATCCCTGCTGGCGGCGGGAATTTTTCTGGATTTTTTTTTTAATTACAGTTTTTTTTTTTGTTATGAGTGTAGTTGTTTTTTAAGTCAAAAATTTTCTCCTAAATTTTTAAGATTTTAATTTATTTAATTTTTTTTAATGGTTCATTTTCAAGCAAAAAATTTTGCAACCATAAGCTCAAGTGAGCGTTTTGACAAACAAATTAAATTCGTTCGTTTAGCGTAATGGTTAAGACGTTCGCCCAGCGAAGTGGTGGTCTGCGGTTCAAGGCTCGGCCGAGGCGAGAAAATTTAAAGAGATGAAAGAGAAAAAGATTTAAAAAGAAACAAATAAATATTATAAATAAAAAATATAAAAATTTAATAAAAAAAAAAAAAAAAAATATTAATAAAAGAAGGTAAAAAAAAGTCAAAGCAAAAAATAAATTTTTTTTCCCCAGTCGCTGGTGACAGTTGATTTAACCGCGAGACAGTTATATCAACCATCAGGTAGTTATATCCCTATTGACTGTATTTGTACTGTTGAATCGACCGCTACTACACATAAGCTAAGAATTAACGGTGAACTCGGTTATTTTAACCTGCTTTTTCAGTTAATATAACTACCTTTTTCTCTCGGTGCGGACACCTTAAGTCCGTTTAAAGAAATACATTCATGCATGGGTTCCTGTGCAAATGCCTGACTCGAACTGAGATTCCACTATCTGCGCAATGTGCCGAGTTTTGGCGCAATCAATGCGCCGATAGTGTGAACGCGTCATGCACTGACACTTTTGGATGCTTTCCGATGCTGACAAGTGTGATCTTCTTGAACAATTTCTGTCCGAATTTTAAAGTTCTCTGAGTAAGCAACAGTGAGTGAAGAAACTGTTGAAATTTGAGCCGATCTGGCCCGATAAAAATCGGCGCAGATTGTGGAATCCCAGCTAAAATGTAAATGTCCCCCTTGGGCAACTCTCTGACACGTTTTGTAGGTATTTCTGGGATAAAAGACTATCGAATTTTTTTGGTCAAATTTATTGTAATGTACGTAAAAGAAATTCCATGTCCAATTGAATTTGGTTCTAGCGATTTTGACGATAGAAACTCATTTCATGGTAAATCGTAATTCATCAAAAAAACGATCGAAAAAATCGTTTAAAAGGGAGACTAATTAAATGTAATAATCACCCTTTTTTTGCGGCGTGACATAATAATAAAAGGCAAGCCGAATAAACGAAACACGCAAAATGAAGAAATAGAAACTGCAAATTATACCACTAAGAAGAGCTCAGCTGGGCCCTGTTGTACAACGCCCTGAACTATTGAAGATACATAGATCAAAGAAAATGTGTGATCGGCGACACCAGGAGACTCGATATAACTCGATATAATTGGTCCGCATACAGTTTTCTTGACGAAGGAGTTGAGCTACTTGCTACTACTTTGATCAAATGAATCGCAAAGAGATGGTAGGGCATATGTATGGGCAAGAACGAGTTCGAGAATGGGCTTCACCGGTGCGGTATTTTTTCCATTCGTTTCAGCACGAAAAATCGCATAAAAGCTTGAGTATTTTTGTGCATATGAAATGAGTATGGAATTATTCAGTTAAAAGCTGCTTTGTGCGTCGCTGACTCTGTCTCTGTATCTACTTACATACCTCTATCTCTGGCTCTGGCTCTGTCTCTGTCTCTGACCCCGGCCGTGGCTGTCGTTCAAAAGGGAGTAAAGGAGCCGGAACCTCGAAACCGCACCTTGGAAAACATTAAACAATTAATTCCGGCCAGACCACAAAAAAAAAAAGAAAAGAGTAGCAGACAAGTGCGGGCAACTAAGGGGTATGGGAACGAGCGTGTCGAAGTCGAAGAAAATAGCATGAATTGCGGCGAGACAAGGTAAAATAGTTAGTCCTTGTAGTTGTCGTCTGCTCTTTTGTATGCGGGCTGAAATCCTCATTCCATTCACTGAGGCGCTCTTTGATATCACGCCCCCGAGCTGTGTTATATGTAGTAATATATTATCAAATGACTGTGACGATGGCGGAGAAATATATACCAATAAAACCACATGACGACAAAACTCATGGTAAAATCTGGAAGCATAAGAAATTATAGCAGAAACCTTAATATTTAGGAAGAAAAACAACCATAAGAGGAAATGTTGTAGATGTCCTTACATAAATGACGACGACGACGACGACGACGACATTGAAAGCAATGACTCTCGTAAGAGCTCTGAGGACATGTCTGAAAGAGGGTGTTTCGATAACGAACTTATTTTTCGCCAAACTATAGAGAGCCTTAATGCAGACATAATAGTCAAATTGAAGCTTGTACTTTTGAATTAAGCATTTAATCAGGAACATTTTGACAAGACTCATCATAAGGTATCCTTTTAAAGGGGAGGAACATTGACACAAGTTTTCAAAAACCAAATTCCCATTGAAACTCCTTTTACCTAAATAATTTCCTAAAGTAATACACTTTGAGGCAGAGGATGATAAAGAGTGAGAGGGAGGGGGAAAAGGGAGAAATAGGGAGAGAATGAGATATAGAGACAGCGTGGCAAATACAAGACCACCCAAGCATCTTGAAACGTTGTTAATGTTTGTAATTTATACGACAAAAACGAAAAAGGCATCGTTTACTCCAATTTAGAGTGTGGTGACTGTTGACTCCTTAATGAATGTGCACGGCAAACCGTCAAGGAAGGAACTTGAACCTGAAAAAAAAAACAAAAAAACAAAAAAAAAAAACAATACGGAACGTTTGCATAATGCTATCCGGAGCGCGTGGTTAAGAGTTTACTTTTGGGAATAAAATTGAAAGCAAAAAAAGTTGACAGAGCGAAAGAGCGATTGAGCGAGGGAAAAATGGAATAACGAAAGGAAGGAGTTACGTGTTCTCGGAAATTAAATGCAATTTTGTGGGCGTTAATGTGAAATTCAGTATACAAAGAAATGTAATTAAATTTCGTAGATATGTAGTGGCTGGTAAAAATGAAAGACATGAGCAAGAAGGGGGGAGTCATTGCCAACATTTGACGTTCAAATTGTATGTATGTATGTATGTATATATTTGGATTTGTGGTTCTTTATGGAATAGATTTTTGCGGCTCTCTGTTACTTTGTCACATATGTACATATATGCATATATGTATGATTTCTAAATCCGGTGCACCTGTATTGAGGACTTCATCGGCCTTTCTTTTTAGGAAGGGAGGTACCCTATAGCCTAGCGAGGGCGCCATCCGTCCCGGGCGCCAAATCATATTTCAAGTTTTATTAAGGTATTTTTATTGAGGCCGGTTAGAGGGGGCGGCGTTTCCTTCATTGTGCCCCGATCGTTCCCCGGGCGCCGACATGTCTCGCTCTCTCACCTCTGGGAGTACCCTCAATAATAAGGTCTGCGATAAAACCACAATACTTGCTATCAAAACTGGACCTTTTTTTTCGTTTTTTGATCATTCATTTCATGAAATTTGAAATTTCAGCCTCAATGTGAATTTCAAATATGGAAAAAGTGGGCACGGACCAGAACCATGTATTCGGAGGTACCCTTAAATACGATCCGATCGGATCGATTATCAAAAAACAAAACAAAATTTGGTCATATGTATAAGCCCAACTCCTTCGATGGGAAAAGTGTATACAGACTAGAGATGGGCGCGGGCCGGGCTTTTTTTCGTGTACCGCGGGCCTTTGCTTTTTTTACCACGGGCCCGGGCCTCAAAAGCGAGTTTCGTGCGGGCCCGGGCCTGACCCTAAAAGCCCGAAAATTTTTGGACCCATTTGGGATGTACCTACATACATAGCCAATTTGTGTTCAACTCAAAAATGATAAAATGGCGATAGCGCCTTTCGCAAGTTTCGTCATATTTGTTCACAAAAAATCTGTATTTAGCTACATCATATTTAATGAAAAAGAAGGCAGTTTATTTCATTTAAAACAAACAAATGACCTTTTAACCATCTGTTTATTTATCACGTACACAGAGAAAACAGAACATAATAAATACCTAATAAAATTGAACAAAATTAATAAGATATCTCTATGCTTTTTTTCAAGAAGAAAGTCTCCTTATTGCAATAAGAAAACCCTTTTTGAATAAGTCAAGAAGAAAACTTGTTGCTATTATTATGAATTCTTATTGATTTTTTCAAAACGGTTTTCCTTATTAATAATAATTTAAGAAGATTGTTTACCCATAATCTTAGAGGAACCTAATGAAATCAATAAGAAATCCATTTTTAATACAATTCAGTGTAAAACCTAATGGAATCAAGAAGTGTTTCTCTATGGATTGTTTTTCTGGTGCCAAAAATAACGGAAATTGAGTGCAAAAAATTGTGAATTACTAGTTTTCTTCTTGATTTCATGTGTTTCCCTTCTTGATAAAATTAAAAAGATTTACCACATCAAAATAATATGGAATCTATTTGGAACAATCTTCTCTTCTTTCTGCTGGGGGGTACCCCTTAGCCTAAAAACGTTTCATAGAGAAAATCTTCTTGAATCTATTAGGCAGTTTTGGCTCTGTGTAGATGCGCAGAACGAAACCCAAATGCAAAATGAAAGAAATAGAAATTGAAAATTATGATTATTTTCAGTCCCTGGGATCGTTTTAATTTTCAAACGATAGTCTTCAGGATAATGTGAACCAGCGTTATTAATTTAATACGGCAATATTTAAAAATTTCGCATGAGCCAAACGTATTTGATTGCTTTAAACCGGCATGAAGACTTAAAGAATATATTCGATAATTTAAAATTTCAAAGTTCTAAGAACCGAGTTGAAGACTGCGACCCTAAATGTATATAATCTACCTATGTACTATATATGCATATAATATGCGTAATAAAACCTTCTAAAACGAGTGTGTGTGATTAATTCTATATGTTATTTTCGGGCCGGGCCGGGCCGGGTTTTTACTCAAATATTTTCGTGCGGGCCTGGGCTTTTTTCGAAGTGCTAGATTTGTGTTCGTGCCGGGCCCGCGCCCATCTCTAATACAGACGGACGGACAGATGGGCGGACATGTCGATCATTTCTAAATATATACTAAAGGATGGTTTTTTAAGAGCTTCCGTATTTTTTTTTTTTTTAATAAAACGCACCCAAATTGACCTTCTGACCATACAAATGGTTTTATTTGATAGAATATTTCATGGCATTGAGTGTTTGAAAATGATTTCTGGCAAATGAGCATCGTGGCTACGCTCCAGGAAGCTGATCCGATCGATCCAATTTTTTTTTTTTACCAATTTTTGATTAATGCTAATTAAGAAGGGAGAATCACCGCGAATCACGACCAAGACTTTCGATAAGATCAATACCTACAATAAGGATGAAATTAGCGGCGGCTCCTCCTGTCGCCTGAAAGAGCTACTCAGTGTCAACGAGATATGCCCACAGGGCGGTAATCGATGCCAAACAGCACTGCCCGAATAATCCCATTTTAAATCCAGTAATTATAGTTTGTAGGTATATTGCCATTAAATCTGAGTGTCGTTGCAGCGATAATCGCGTTAATTTCGCGAAAAATTACTGTTCAGCTTATGTTTACTAAATCGGACGTAGGAAAAAAAAGAGTGAAAAATATACAAAATTACATTTTTTTATTTTTTTTATTTAGGTCAGTAAACAAATGCATTATATCTAATTGAATTTCTAAAAATTAAATAGCGTTTCAAATTTTGTGCAGCTTGACTGTTGTAGGAAACAATCAAATTTAATTACTGAAACAGAATAAAGTCTAACGTGGAAAATCGAATATTTTCATGTATTCAACGTTCAAATTGAATCAATTAGACTAGGCTGGGCCAGACCAGCGGTCGACTGATGGGAAGAGCTATACGCGCGCGCGCGTGTGTGTGTGTGTGTGTGTTGGGACTTTGAATTTTAATACAATTGACAATGCCAGAGAGTCTCTTGAACGCCTGTCGAAAATTCATCGTTTTCTGTTTTAAAAAAATTGATAAAAATGTTCGCAAATAGAGGATATCAATTAGCATCAAACAGCAAATTCGCTAAAATTCTCGACTCCATTACATTCACCGCATTGAAATTCAATTTGGCAAAATGTGAATTAATTTTTCGAATTTTTAATCTAGTTATAGACGTTTGTAAGCGTTTATTCGAGATTTTTTTAGTGAGACTACTCGAATTACATAATCTGTGCTCATTGAAAAGGTTTATTGAAAATGACTTGCTTGTTCCGTTATCTCGATAATTTGACACTCAAGTGACTAAAGATAAATTTCAAATGACAAGTGACGAGTTCAAAATAATAAGCCCGATGGAAGAGGGAGGACTCTAGTAAATAAGAGTTTGATCGAAATTCGTCATTTACTATTTCTATTATTACTATTATCTATGAAGAATATACAATAAAATAATTATTCAGGGATATTTTATTTCAAGAAATAGTATGTAATCGTTTTTCGAGTGGCCGACTTCGCTCATTTTTGGGTTTAAAAAAAATTGTTTGTTTAAAATGAAAGTGTACTCAAAATTTCATACAAAAATAAACTTTTTTTGAAGGTCTACTGACTCGACCTATCCATGGTTTGATTTTTTTTTTAAAGTTTTCGGGACACCCTGTATGTATTTCTAATTTACTAATCCAAATTATTTCTTGACTTTATTTTTGGCTTAACCTTCAGTAACCTTCAGCAGTTCAAAAAATGTTTCCAGTAAACTCATTCAAAATGCTATCAAATTTTGGGATCATAAACTCCAAAAAAAACAAAATTTTAATTTTCCTACTGTGAGAAAAAATTTTCCACAAAAAAGATGAAAAAAATAAATTTTTGTTTTCAGTGTATTCCGGTTTCTATGCAATGTTCTTCGTATTTTTACAAAATATCTCAAGAAATAATTAAGATAGTAGGATGAAACAAATGGCAACTAATTTTTAATAAAATAAAGAATCTAGACAATTTATTTCATTTTTACCTGTTACACTGAGAAAAAATTTTGCACAAAAAATAGAAAAAAAATTAAACGGTTTTTTCAAGTGTAGTCTAGTTTTTTAAATACTTTTTGAATGTTTTATAAAAATTTCATTCATTATTACTTTTCATTTACAAAAAAAAAATTCATTACAATCAACGCGAAGGTTCTTGGGATATTTGTAAAAGCGTATGTGAATATAGATGCTCTTTGAAACATGCCGTATGAGTAACCCCATACCATATGTCCGTTTTTTCGCTGTACAGTCCGTTTTTTCTAAGCCAATACAGCGGTCATGCGAACATATTTGAAATCATGATTTGTCATGCCATTGTACTTTTTTTTTTAAATATGCCCACAGCCCATCATATTTTGAATTCAAAATTTTCAAGATCCGACAAACGACGAGTACCATTGTGCCCTTTTACATTAGGGCAACTATTGCCTTGGTTTATGGGCGAGAAGAAGCGCGGAGGGGTAGGATCTCTACATCAGGGCGGGTCGATTTTTTTCTTTCGAAAAAGCGAATAGCAGAAACGTAAACTAGATGAAATTCTAAGAAAATTTTTCCTACAAGCCTAAGGTCTAAAATGAATTCCTAGCTCGCGCAAATCAACCTCAAAATATTTGGGTTTCATGGAAAATATGTGTTTACGTTCATTATTACTGTAAGGAAGCTTGAAAATCTAAGTGAATTCATTTCAATTTGGACTTTTATGGTAGAAAACTTTCCCAGCTTTTAGAATATGACCCGAGCTTTAAAAAGCTTTCACTTTAAAATGAAAATTTGAAGGCTTTTTTCGAAAAAATCTATAGTTTTGTTTAAATTGAATTTTATTGCGGCTGTAAGGACAAAATTTTTCATTTAGTAGGCTCATTTGGAATCATATTCGGGTCATATTCTAAAAGCTGGGAAAGTTTTCTACCATAAAAGTCAATAGTTGCCATAATGTAAAATGGCACATTGACAAATTTGATTTAAATTGGCTTGTTGTGACGCTAAAGATTTTGATGAAGAATATTTGTTTTTTACTGTTGATTTGCACTCTCAAAAGTTAAATGCTTAGTTGTATTTGGAAATCTCACAATTGTTAGTTCTGAGTCCGAAGAATTCAATTTGTTTGAACTGAAATAATGGATTTTTGTGTATAATATACACTGTATATATACTTATAAATGTGTCCGTTTTTTGTACATTTTTTTCAATTTAGCGTACAGCGAAATAAAATTGTTTTTACATATGTCCGTTTTTTTTTTTGCAGAAGCGAGATGTAACGATACGTATGAGTGATGTGTTTTCTACCATATTACTTCAAATGATCTTTAATATTTTTGTATTGTTGGAAGTCGCTTCAACAGTTAAACCCAAAAATTTAAGTTTAATCTGGTCCAAACTAGCAAGAAAGCCAAAAAAAAAATAAAAAAAATAATATAAAAAAATAGCTTATATTTAACCCTCCGATTAAAAAATCTAAAGCTTATAGTTTATCTGTGTCAAGTATTGTATGGTCGTCAGGTTCGCCTGACTATAACACCCTTACTTGTTTTTAAATAACTTTCGTTATTACAGCTGAGGAAAAAATTGATACTAAATTTGATTAAAGTTGCAATTACCTGTAAAAATTGCAATGCCTTTGTTGATGAACAAGGACGAATCGACTTTACATTTGAATAATTACCTGTAATTGAGAAAAAGAAAAAAGGTTATGAATTTTGCGTTTGTAATGACAGTCATGAGTGGTGGGGCATGGTCAATTTTTATGCAACTTCCAAGATCTTTTTGCTTTGTTGATAGTAAGCTGTGTGCAAAGTTTTTCTTAAATCCATTAAAATAATGCATCGGTTTTTGAGATATTGAATTTTGAAAAACGAATTACTTAAAAATAATTTTTTATGGAGATTCAAGAATACAAGTGCACTAAAAGCCTAAAAAGAGGTTTTAACGGTTTTTTTTTTTTAGTTCGGCCAGCCCTAAATACAAATAAAAGGTAATTGTACTTGGTATTTAGGTTTTTCAATAACTGAGTATTTGTAATTATCTACCCTGTAGAAAGCTGTTAAGCAATTTGCCTAAAAGAACTAGTACTTTTACCAGTACTAAAAGAACTAGTACAATGTTTGGTAAGTTTGCACCATAACTATACTAGTGATCAGTGGAATAATTGCATTCATTCATTGAGGCGTTATAAATTGATAATAAATACACAACCGAATGGTTTTCTTTTATTATAAATATTTATTTCCATTTTGTACTGAAAAAAAAAAATCCACGATTCTGTAAACTTTTTCCCGTAAACATCACTAGTCTTTAACTGGTGCAAATTTACCCAATTGGATCAAAAAGTACTAGAATAGTTCTGGTGCATACTGTACTAGTGCTTTCCTGTACAGATGTTGTACTGATTTTCTACAGAATTTAATATGGGCAAGGGTATAGAAAAGAACTAGTACTGGTGGCTTTTGCACTAGTAAAGTACTAGTACGAGGGTGAGAAGAGAGAAAAATAGTTTCCATTCTGAATTCTCGTGAGTTCTTTCACAGTTCGTGCGAAAATTCTCATGAATTATATTTTCAATAACTTAATATTTCCAATTTTTTTGCAAAAAAAAATTTTTTTTAAAGCCTGTTAGACTACTATAATATTATCCACTTAAAAAAAAAAAAAAATTGGCTCCCGCCCGAGCGAGATTCGAACACGGGTCTCCAGGTCGCTAGGCCAGACTCTTCACACTGAGCCATCCGAGCCCTGTGCGCGGCGCTTTCCATTTACGTACTATAGCTAATGAGCTGCTTCTACAGCATCACCAGTTCAATCGCCAACTGGTGTCCGCTCGAACATATGCTCATACAAAGTGTCCATAGGAGAATACATTGGCACGGGTACAGTTGGTCACTAGTGACGGTGACGGAGGAACTAGTGACAGATTGAATCAGTCACTAGTGATAATTACTGCAGGGTACATACATACATACATACATACATACATACATATACATATAAACTTCCCACCCAACATTTGGAAGACAGTTTTATGAGAATATTCATATATGAGTCGTTTTCGAGCCCCCTTGATGATTTAAAAACCGATTGATCACATGGAAGGTTAAAAGAAGATTCGAAAACTATTCTATTTAATTCAAAAGCGATCCGTTTTGAAACTAAAAAAACAAAATAAAGAGCAATCGCCAATTAATTACGTAGGGGATTGAAATATGATCATTCAAAATGTTGCTGTCTTATATTTCACTCAATATTTGCAATTTTACATTAAACGTATAAACGAATTAAATCCAAGCCCTTCGATTTGGCAAACACGCTGTCGACGGGTGAGCACAGGACTACAAAACGAGAGTTTCCCAGGTGCAAATCCCACACAAAGCAAGGAAAAAAAACATTATTGAATCCATAATAAATACGTATGTATGTACTTTACTGTTTAAACGTAAAAGCCAAAAAGATAGTATTGATTTATCAAACAATATTTTGTTTTTTTTTTGCAAAGCAATCGGTTGTAAATACATATCTCGGAAAAGACTCGAAAACGATATAAAATATGAGTCAAAAAAGGGTCGAATATGATAAAAAAATATGACACGAAAATTACTCGCAAATGATATCAAATATGACCACCCAAGAACAGTCGTGGCTAGGGTACGATTTTCTCCCGACAAAACAGTCATATTTGATCAGAAAACGAGCGCATTTATGATTATTTTTATCAGCCACTCGACTCGAAATCGAGTCGCTTTTGATCAGAAATTTAATAAAATGTTTGGTGAGTTGCAATCAAAGTCCTAAAGCCATAAAACTGCCTTTGAGAGTCTTTGATCCAATTTTAAACTTTAAATTCAATGTCGGTTTCTCTCTCCCGCAGTATTTATATATTTTTATCCTTTGAAATACACGCTCAAAGGACCTCGAAGCGACTCAGATATTTCAGGTGCTTTGATTGCTTTGAAAAAGCATAAATTTTTGTTTTAAAATTCATCTGTGGTTATCGTTGTGCGGTTTCATTTACACAGTGTTTGGGCTTTGAAAAATTGCCACGCACTTACATACATATATAAAATGTAATTATAAGCATTTATTTTTCATAGAACGTTTAGCTTAGTTTATTCAAAAGTTTATTGCATGGGCATGGGTCCTTCGCAAGAGTAATGGATGCAATGGATTTGAAAACAACATCATGTCGAGTGCCAATAAGTCGCATGTATATGTGTTTATGCACGCTGAATCTGAGAGAAAAGCTTTGAGAGAAACATATAAGCTTAAATGAGATTTCATTTATGAAAGCAGATGTGTATGTATGTGTGTGCTCAACCAATTTTCGATTGAAGGAAATTATTAAAATTTCAACTATTGGAAATTCAACTGAAATTTCAAGATTACCTATTTATGCATTAATTAGACAAATGATTGAGGCGATATTTTTATGGCTGGATCCTCAAAATGCGCTATTGACGTCAGTCATACGGGCTGTCAGCAGTGGCGTCTCTTGAGAAAGAGTTCTTTGATAGTGCTTATATTTTCCACAGTGGTATATTGAACAATTGTAAGACATTAACCTAAAAAAAATTTGGAGGCGCTAGAGGAAGTTTAGAGAGTTGTGGACCAAAAACCCCAAAAAAAAAAAAAACAGAAAAATTCATGGCGTCCGATTTCGATGAAAATTATAGATTAAGTGAAATGCCGAGTCGAGTCGATATCCTTTTCGTTTTCTACACGAAAAATTTGATTTTTTTCCTGCAAAATCTTTGAAAGCTGAGACTTTTTTGGTTGTTCAATAAAGAGACAGTTGGATGTTGGTCAGTTATCTAAAACAAAAAAAAAAACCCAAAACTATTCTAAAGTAATGAATTTCACTGAATGACTGCTTGTCGAATTCAAATCAGGTGATTTTGAACCGAAATCGAAAGCTGGCACACCTCTTTCTCGAATTCAAATCGAATTGGATTCTGATCGAAATCTAGAACACATCCGATCATGTCTTAAGTGACTTAATTAGCATCATTTTTGCCATAATTTGAACTCAATTCAACAAGTTTTTCTTACTTTCTCTTGCTTTCAAAAACTAATCGATCAAATGAATTGCATCGGATGAGCTTTTGGACGATGCAAAATTGATGCTGTTAGGTCCTTAACAAAAATGACTATCGACCAAGAAACTCATCGATGGCACTTAATGTCGTCAATTTTTCAATCATTTACTTTCTAAACGAGTTCATTTAATTTAAAAACGTTTCCCATCATTCGGATTTCGATGTTTTTCTCTATAAAAGCGAACAAAAGAAAAAAGAATATTTCAAAAATTAAATTAAAAAAAAAAAATCAATAAAAATCGCATGCAAACATTAGTCGAATTCGTTCGCTTCCTGCTTCCTCGATTATATACATACATACATATATATAAATTTTTTTTTATTCTATTTTTTCTGCCATTTACACATTCGCAATTGAATTAAGCACTTCGAGTGTGCTTAGGCATGATATAAACCTCACAAATTATGTGCACAATTTCGAGCATTTCTTTTTTGCCTTATTTTTTTTAGCCGTTTTATTTCTATTGCTTGAATTCAGCAGCTCCTTATTCTGATTTTGACTTCCATGCAGTTGAACTTATATATTACCTTAAAATGAAAAGCGAAAAAGAGAACGAGACGAGAAAAAAAAGCTCTTCGCCGACAGCACTAGTCGTCCAACACGAATAAACTTGTGCGATTTTGAGATTGTGCGATTTGGCTGCGATTACTCGATTCCGAGCAAGGAGGCATTTTCTTTTTCCTCTTACTTTTAGCCAATTTCTAAATGCCTCAGTCGGTTTTTGAAGCTTTTTAGTAACAATTTATTGGATTTCGTGTTCGTTTTCGTTTTTTTTTTTTCGTATTCGCTACTTTTTGGGGTTTTTGGAAGTTTCTTGTTTTTTTTTTATTTTTTTTTTTCGTTTGTAAACTGCACACTTTGGGTGTGAGCTTTGGGTGCCTTGAGGTAGCACAGTAAATTGGAATAGACCGTCACGTTAAGAGTTTCGTGGCTTCGAACATACACACATAAAATAGTTTGATGAAGCTAATTGGACTGTCCAAACAAGCGGTTGTTTTTAGCATACTCAAGTATGTATGTACGAGTATGTTCAACTCGATTTGGAGATTTTCAAAACATAATTTATATAATTTTTTTGTGGCACAGGTTTCCGAGAGGTCTTTAAAATCAAATTAACCGAGTGGGATTTTAACTGAAGTTACATAGATAGTCGGAGCGCAGTGGTAGCTTTAAGAAGGTGCTCTTAACAGGGCGGTGATCTGTTTATGTTTTTGGTTCAATCTTATGTGTAAAGGAGCCCAAAATTTCTCACGACGAAATTGATAAAAAAAAAAGATTTTATCTTCCCTTTAGCTATTCTAGTCACGAAAGCTGCAATACTAATATAATTTTTTTTTCTTTTTAGTTCCTAATCACAGAGATAAGTGTTTTTGACAACAATAAAATTCGAATTCAGGCCGATAGCCTCATAAGTTATCGCCTCTTTTTTTTTTTTTTTTTTTTTGAAAGATTCAAGCTGTTTTAACAAGGTTTAACCTTCATAGCTGGAAAGGCCACTAACCAAAAAACTAGTTCGTATGAACTTCTAGTCAAAGAGTCAGATATGAAAGTTTTTTTTTTTTTTTTAGGAGAAATGAAAATAACGAGTTTAATTCGACTTTCATTTAATTCAAATGTTCTCATTCTTAGCGCCGTTTTCTCATCCTACTTTTAAGCTCTATCTGCCAGTTAAATTTAAATTTCTTTGACTTATTAGTCAAATTTGTATGAAATTATCATCAGGATAATTAAACTTACAGATAAAAAAAGATGAGAAAACGGCCCTTAGGCTCATAGTCTTCAACATAGTTTAAACTTTTTGAAGGCTTAAAATTGCAAATGATAGTCTTCAGGAGAGTTTAAGACAGGTTTATAAATTTTATATGAAAATTTTTGAAAAATTCAAAGGTATTTGATTGATTTTAACTGACATGAAGACTAAAAGAATATAAGTATTCGAAAATCGCAACTTTTGAAGCTCTTAAACCTACATAGTTGAAGACAACGACCCTAAGACTACAATGGAAATAAATTTTTCCCAAACACGTTGAAACCTCTTATTGAAGAAGGCTCACAGTCAGTGAACTACTTTCATTGTATGAAAATGAGACTGCTCCATCCTATGGCAAACTACCCCTGGCGTCCTTGCGTGTATCAATCGACGAAAGTCGGGCAATTAGACTGGAGTACACCCAGCCAGTGTTCCGGTTGAATTCAGAAATAAGTTTTTGACAACATCGATTAGCACTCCATTCTTTACATGGGAAAGTGCGGGACTTACATATGTATGTACATACATAGATATGTAAAAACAGTTGCCTCGATTATTCGCTTGAATGTCCGTTTTAATATTAGGCAAATAGTTGCTCGATAAATTTCAAAAAATCTCCTATGGAATCTTGTTCGCGTTAACACAGCTTAAACCTTGTCTCACCGACTTTCTAGTTTTCATTCGCTCATTTTGAAATTTGCCGTATTTGAATACGGTACGGGCGACAAAACTCCTCTTCTTGTCCCGTACGTTTCTCACTCTGAACAATTGAGTTGCCGCAACAAGTTTTTAAATCTAAAAACGGACAATCTCTTTACGCATTATCACAGATATATTGTCGATTAATTTCCACCGGGACAGTTTTTTTCATCTGCATACTAAGCCTTGATGATTTAGGAGCGGGTATCAAAAAGGTATGTTTTTATCATTCTAATAAAAATAAATCAGTTTCTTAACCCCTCCATTTCCGTACGTTCTTCTCAAATCACAAAATTAATTATGCCAGTCATTGTTTACCAAACAAAGAAAACAAAAAAAAAAAAAAACCTATATGCGATGTAAATAATAAACAAGTTCATAAAAACGTAAACGAAGGCAAAGTCTTCTCTAGCAAATGAAACGGAAAACCAATGTTGCCAGCTCTTCGCAATAGAAATGCGTAGAATTATTTTTTCTTCAAAAATGCCTCAATGGGGCCCAATCACGAATTTCATATTCAGTCCTCTAATCGTGGACATACGACTCCTTCTAGAATCTAGATATGTCCAAAAAATGGGATAAATAAAGTATCTGTTTTAACTTTGCTTACATCTTTATAAGAAAAACTCCAATCGAAATAACAGATTGAAGCGGAGCCGCGAATAACGTTATATGTGACAAATTTCAAATTTTTGCAAGTTTTCCATACCAGTCAGTACTAACAAAGCCACTTCGGTTCTTTGAGGTTGCAAGGTAATAAGAAATGTCCAAGAGTTGACCAAAAAAGAGTATTTTTGTGATAGCTTAAAGGGCTAGAGTTAGGTATATTGAAAGCGAAAGTCCAAAAATTAGGAGCGGAAAAAAATTTGTCACTTAAAACTTTATTCGCGGCTCCGCTTCAATTGTGAGTCAAAAATAAGAGCGAAGTCAAATAAACCTTGGTGCATGTAAACATGTCTGAGGAACATATTTATTGAATGTATAACCGATTCTTTATCATTTAGTAACACATGTGCGACCCCCAAAGTATTCCTTCGGACAATATACATAACATAGCAAAGTATTGAAATAAGTATTTGAATTAAGTTTGTGAAAACGCAAAAGGGGGATGCACTAAATTAGGCTGAAATAGCTTGAAAAAAGGCTAAGTTGGCATCCCTGCTGAAAACAACTCAGAACTGAGATAAGTGAAAAAGAGAAAACATTTAGAACAGAGGCGAGAACCGTTCAAACTTGGAAGCGTTCGAATGCAATAGGCAAAGAGAGCCGAATCAGTCGCAGCGGGTACTCAGAGGCGTACGTGTTGGATAATTTTCTGCTCTCGGCTGCATTCGACGGTGACTGTGTGGTTTTTTTGTTTTTTTGTTTTTTTTTGTTGTGTTTTGAAGAAAAAACAAGAAAAACTGAGGGAGAAACAGCTGATACTATCGAATCATTGTGATGAAATAAAGTCTGATTGAAATTGTATTGCAGCGTTTGTGGTTAATAAAGAAAATAATCAAAATGGATATAGTCCAGCTTGCAGTCTACGTCAGCTCAATTTTTCTGGGCATTCTAACAATTGGATATCTCTTTCTACGTAAACGCTATCAATATTGGGCCGATCGGGGTGTTATTCATGACCCGCCAACATTATTTTACGGCAATTTGTATGAGATGGGACGCAGTAAGCCAATTCGAGAACCTATACGCGAATTCTATGAGAAATACAAGCACAGGGCACCATTCGGTGGTTACTACTTGTTTCTGCGGCGTGCGGTCGTTTTATTCGACCTTGACCTGATCAAGAACATTCTGATCAAGGACTTTTCGAATTTTGCCGACCGTGGCACTTATACGAACGAGAAGGATGATCCGCTAACCGGACATCTTTTCAATTTGGATGGACCACGTTGGAAAAGTATCCGTACGAAATTGACACCGACCTTTACAACCGGCAAAATGAAATTTATGTTCCCGACTGTTGTCGATGTCGCTCAGCAGTTTGTGGAGGTCTTACAACGTTTGATCGACGGCGAACTGGATAATCGAATAGTGGGCGAAATATCGCATAATGATGCATCGGAGGGTATTGAAATCAAAGAACTTTTAGCACGATTTACAACGGACGTCATTGGATCGTGTGCATTCGGCTTAGAGTGCAATAGCCTTAAAGATCCGAATACTCAATTTCGTTTGATGGGTAAAAAGGCGTTCAAACGGAGGCGACATGGAGCATTTGTTTTCGCATTTATTGCCGCTTTCCCGAACATTGCCCGAAAATTGCATCTTAAAGTTGTTCCCGAGGATATTTCGCAATTCTTTCTGAAAGTTGTACGCGATACAATTGAATATCGTGAGCGAGAGAAAATTCAGCGGAATGATTTTATGAATTTACTGATCGAACTTAAAAACCGAAATGACACTGAAGGCCTGACGATCGAGGAAATCGCAGCACAGTGTTTTGTATTCTTTTTAGCTGGATTCGAGACCAGTTCCAGTACCATGAGCTTTTGTTTGTATGAATTGGCCTTGAATCAGGACATTCAGGATAGAGCACGGAATGAAATTACGGAAATGCTCGCACGCTACGATGGCCAATTCACATACGAGGGGCTTAACGAACTGAAATATCTGAAACAAATTCTGCATGGTAAGATTTGCTCGAATTTTTCATTACAAAACAACTAATGCTGCAATTCCCATTTCTCATAATTCAGAAACTATGCGTTTGTATTCCGTTGCGGCTTTTGTACAACGCAAGACTATAAATGACTATAAAGTACCAGGGACCGAATACGTTATTTCCAAAAATGTTATTATTATCGTTCCTGTGGATGCTATACATCGTGACCCAGAAATCTATCCCAATCCAGATAAATTCGATCCGTCACGGTTTGAGCAATCGGAAATCGAGAAACGTCATCCGCTTACATGGCTGCCGTTTGGAGAAGGGCCTAGAAATTGTATTGGCCTGCGGTTCGGTGAGATGCAATCCTTGATTGGTCTGGTCATGCTTTTAAAGAACTTCAAAATAACTCCGACAAAGCAAACAAAAGTTCCAATGGAATTCGAATTGAAGAGTTTCGTCTTGGCTGCCAAAGATGGCATTGTATTGAAGGTGGAAAAACTTTAACTCTGTAAATAATTTTTTATGTATTTATTTCCAATAAGTCAGGTTCAAATAAAACATTCAAGCGGAAAAATAAGTAGTCATCAAATTATTTCAAGGCCTATGGGAAAATTTTCAAAATAACTGGAAGCCCTTGAGTTCTATTTTGGAGCGAGAGAGCCGAATATCTCCTTAAACTTGATAGATTCTCATAGAAATCTTTTCTCTTTCAACTGGTCCATTCTAGAGTTGCAACGGATATCCGGCCACTATCCGGTATCCGGCCACTATCCGGTATCCGGCCACTATCCGGTATCCGGCCACTATCCGGTATCCGGCCACTATCCGGTATCCGGCCACTATCCGGTATCCGGCCACTATCCGGTATCCGGCCACTATCCGGTATCCGGCCGGATAGCGATTGGAGGTAACCGGATGCAGTTCCGCTAACATTTTCTTGAAAATTTCGATTTTTAGAGATTTTTTATTGCAGTTCGGTTGTAACCGCTCGAACTAAAAAGTGTGCTGTATCAAAAAATAACGTTCGAAATTTTGCTACCAAACGGCAACGCTCAGGATCATTGCTACGCCGTTCAATATGCGTTTAAAACCGAAAAATATATATTAAAAAATTTAATATCCCTTAGTCGGATATCCGGTTATCCGGCCTGGCAACCAGCCGGATATACTATCCGTTGCAACAATTAGGAGCACGCTTATTTTTTTAGAAAGGTTTGATAAAACTCAAAAGCTGTTGAAATTGATCTGATCTTCTATTGGGATTGTGTTTGAAACCCTTCATTGTTTTGAATACATACATATGTACATATGTATATTCGTGACTATTATGTATTCCGACGGATCGAATCCGTTCGGATTTTTCAAATTCATTAAAATGTGAAAATCCGAACGGACTCGATCCGTCGGAATACATAATAGGCACGATTATTTATTTAGTTTGTTCAATTTAACACAACACAATTTCGTAACCGGCGAAAAATAATTAATTAAACCGGGTGTATTTTAGCAGACTTTGTGAAAAGCGTAAATATTCCAAAATTTCCTCAATTTTTTGCTCCCTATATCTCCGGTATTAATAAAGATATCCCAGCCGGAATTTATCGCATGTGTGACAAACGTCATCGTGAACAGCTCTCCGAAAATTCTTGATTGCTCTATTATTAAGGGTAACTCCAGTACTAGGGCCTGTCAAAAAAATCTAAAAAAAAAACTGCTCTAATGTCAGATATTTCAATGAAAATTGGAATTTGAGCTGAAGTTTACATATTTTTTTTTTTATAGATAATACCAGAAAAAAATACTACACCAAAACTTCAAAAATTTTTACCACACTGAAATAGATAGAGGATATCCTAATCGGAAAATAAAAATTTTACCTTAATCAGGTTACTAGTTTATGCGCAAAGAGGAGTAAAGCATGGAAGTATGATTGACTTTTTCATAGAATTGTAAGCATAAATCCGAAGAGCTCTTTCGCTCTTTCGATTTAAAAATAAATTTTTATACATGTTTATCCTTACTGCCCTATCTTTTTCATCCACAATTATGAAATTTCAAGAATATCGCATTTTAATTCATTTCTTTAGTGATGGTTCTAATTTAATTCTTCTCATTCATGGTAATTTGAAAAGTAAATTAATTATTCTCAACGATGTTTCTTATGAATATGTATGTGCAATGGGATCTTCATTAAATTCCGTTTTCATACCCAACACAGAGTGTTTTCGAGGGTATATTGCGTTTGTGCGGTTGTGTGTAACGCCCAGAACCAGTCGCGATACAGCATACAAAATGTACATATATTGAAATGATCAGAGTCACCGTCACAGGAGATCCGATTTATACATGTCCGTCTGTCTGTCCGTCTGTCTGTCTGTCTGTCTGTCAGTATACAGTTTCCTTATCGAAGGAGATGAGCTATCGTGAAGAAATGAAGTATGCGTTCTCACTGGGATCTGAATAAGAATAAGTTCGAGAACGGACCGGACCGGACGGGATCATATTTAAGGGTACCTCTAGTACTAGGATCTGTTATGAAAATCACAAAAACTGCTTTAAAACCTGAATTTTTCATTTTTCATTTACGCTTATGTTTAAAGCTCCGATTAAACTTTCTTAAATCGGAAAATTGGGCGTGGCAAGAAGGCAATTTTCATATGAAAATTTAAACAAAAATCGGAATATGAGGCTCTCAATGGCCTTAAAAATCTTCAGAATTCCTTGTCTTGATGGTCGTAGTCTTAGTGCTTGTTTAAAAAGAAATGTTTAATTGTAAATCCTTGTGTCGGGTATAGTATGGACAGACTCGTCTGACTCTAACACCCTTACTTGTTTCTTTTGCTATTGAAAATTTTTATTTTATTTTTGTATTTTATGAAAACTTTTTTTCTTCCATGTGATATTTGGTCTCTTACTCGGTCCATTGTGTATTTGCTGTTGTATTTGCATCTATTCCATGAATAGAAAATATAAAGAGATTAGGTTTTACATGCACTCCAGTCTCGAAGCTCAATGCAAAGCGCTTGGTCTCTCCACTATAAAGTACACTGTTGACCTAATTCTATTCGAATGCGATGCGAGTTTTCTGTACAATAAATGTGTGAGTATAGATGATGTTGAGTCGAGTCAAAACCCTGCAGTCAGTAGGTCGTCCCCGAAATAAGTGATGTACCATTGTGTCAGTCTTTGGTGACAAGCCATTTTACTTGCCACAAAAGGATGGAATAATAGACTGGCTCTAACTCTTTTCAACTAGTGGAATGGTCAACGAGTCGTCGACTACGGCTCAATTTTGCTCAAATATGAATCTAATTTATTTGCTGACCGTGAGAATCAAATGGCTCTGATGGCGTAGTGAATAGCTATCCGCTTATCAATTTGACGGCTTCGAGTTCAATTCCAGTCGCAGGCGAAAAATTTCGCAAAATATAACAAAGTTAAAGGGGAAAAAAGTTGCCAGCAAATAATAGACTTGCCTGCCTCGCCATTGCTGTTTCAAGTAGAAAGTTTTTCAAAAGTTCCTATGAATATGAAACCATTTTTATTTATTTGCTACTTACTAATTAAGAGAGAGAAAAAAAAATCGATCTTTGCCGGGGAATGGAACCCGGGTCCTCCGGCGCAAATGCTACCACTGAGCTACTGCAGCCCGAGCCGCTGCCGTTCATATTAGCGTAGCATTTTAAATGTACTGAGAAATAGCGTATAAAATGACGATTCGTCCCGGTCAGTGACATCAACATTGTAAAGTCGACAGCATTTTGGATAGCAAAGTGACCGGTCCCCAGCACCAGTGGCTGGTAAAATCGCTAGTTTGGGGCTAACTCGACTGACTGCAGGAAATGAGTCGACGGCTTGGAATAATAAAATCAAATGAGTTTAGTCAGGATAATGTGGAATAGCGGCGAATATAAAGAATAACGCAGAACTGGCGATATTATCCGTGGTTGATGATTCCATTTCCATAAGGATATGTTCTAATTAGTTTGGTCATGCAAAACTTTTTTAAGTTCAAAAGGAAAAAATAACTACATAAGTAAATATGTATGTGTGTAAGTGGTTATACTGAGACTTTCATCATAATATACATATGTATGTGGTGGCATAGAATTCATTGCAGATCAAGGCTGAGGTTCTTTCACTTTGTATTTCCATTTCTTGTATTTTATTTTTTTTAATGCGAATTTATGAAACTACTTACTGGTTGATGCTGATTTCGAAAAGTGAATTTTTCAATATGTTTAAAAGAACTAGAAGGTAGGAGACCTGGGGCCTTACTCTGTATTGCGATGCGATAGGCAATTCGATGCGATAGCTTATCTCGCGTCGCAATTGGAACGGTTGTTTGCACTTAATTCCGTTTTCAGTTTAATTGGTATGTTGGAACTGCAATTCCGAAACTTTTCAGTTCATTTTTACGTATCAAAAACTATAAAAATTCGTTCCAAATGCGACCCGAAATAAGCTGTCGCATCGAATTGCCTATCGCATCGCAATACAGAGTAAGGCCTCTGACATTCGGACATTTCTTCCCCAAAGGAAAGGTCAAAGGATATCTATAACTTGTTTATTGGTCTTATTTCCTGTGGATTTTTTTGCACCACTCCTCTAAGACTGAAACCTTAATCCGCTATTGCTGAGGCATTTAGAGAGCAAAGAGGGCCCGTAGAATGGACAATGCAGAACTATGCTAACGTGATTTCTATAGAAGTTCCAAATTGCTGAGCAGTTCTCCTGGTTGACTCCAAAAAAAAAAAAAAAAATTATATATATATACATATATATATAAAATAAAATAAAAAAATAAAAAAAAACTCTTAAACGGACGCATTTTCGGGATTCTCTAGTGTTCTGGCTTCTCAAATTGTTTCCTCTTGCACCTTTCCCGTAGGAGCGGACTGTACCTACTTAGATGGGTATGTTGGTATTACCGTGAAAGCTCCCATAAGCGGACACCGACGGTCGCCTTTTTGTCCGCTTATGGGAGATGTCCGCAAGTAGAGCTTTCACTGTATTTACTCATCGGAGTAGTAGCTATGTAACAAAAGTGGTTTTTTTCTATTTTTCTATTTCCAACAAATTCCTTCGATCATAAATTATATGGGCAACTTTCTTTTCATACTTTTCTCATAAACGAGACTCAAAGCCTGATAAATTATGTAGCATGCCGCCAAGCGACCAAAGATGCCGGAGTGTGTAAGATTTTGACTAACTTCTTGCTGTGACACTAGAACTGTAACTGTGACTGTTTTAAGTAGTAGTGTAGTGGGATGCAATAAATTGTCAGCTCACTAAATATTCAACGCGTTTGTGCGATGCTGTGTGTTGCCTTATGTGGGGGATTTGATATTCCAAGCTAAAGTGTAGCATAGCAGCAACATTTTAAGTTGCTAAACTAATTTCGAATGCTTAGATTCTCGCATGTTTGACTACTTCAAATGTATTTGTCAGCGATGATGTATTTAATTTTTCTCTTATTTTGCCACATTCGAGCACGCATCATCCACTGGCTCGCCTAACTACTTTGCGGCGATATGAAGCGTCATGGCGTTACGATGATAATACTATTTGGGACGGAATGGAGCGGAATGAAATGGGACCGGACGGGGCGAAACGGCACAAGGAGTATTAATTCCAGTGTTTGTTAATGGTTTCGTGACATGTTTGTCATTTCGTTTCGCTGTCGAGTTGATTATGATATGACACATATATTTATTTCTGTATACTAGTACGTCTATCAAAATGTGTGCACGATAAAATATCTTATTTATAAGAGGGAAGTCTTGGAAATCGCGTGTATTTCTCTATGTATGTCTCTCTCTCTCTCTCTCTGTCTTCTATGTGGCTGCTGTGTAGCCACTGATAAGTTAAGCTCACTGTGACTGCTCTGTGATGGCATGTGTGAATTCTAGAGCTCGCATGTAATATCCGTTATAGGACATTGATTAATTTGAACAAATGCGTGGGGCAATTCGTCATAATTTCTTATATTCGTATTGTATGTATGTACAATCTGAGATTAATTATCGAAAGTTATGTTCGAGTGTTAGTTTTTGATATACATACATACATACATACATACCTATTGGAAGGTTGTAATGCCACTCATCAAATTTTTATCGGGCTTGCTTGTGAACAGAAAATTGTCAATCAAATACCATACCTGATGTATACATATATGTTTATACATAAATTTTTAGATAAGCAGGACCAAGGGCGTTAGGTCTATCAAAATTAGTTTTGCGTGGGCATAGCAAAACTGTTTGCACTGACTTTTGTTCAACTTGCTTGTGAACTTTGGATGTGAGGATAATATTTTTGAAAATATTTAAAAAAAAAAGAGACAGAGAGGCAGAGAGATACAGAGAGAGAGGCAGAGAGAAACATGAGAGCGGCAGAGAAAGAGAGAGAAAGGCAGAGAGAGAAAGAAAGAGAGATAAAGAGAGAGAAAGAGAGAGAGACAGAGAGAGAAAGAGAAAATATAGAAAAAGAGAGAGATAAAGAGAGAGAAAGAGAGAGAAAGAGAGAAAAATATAGAAAAAGAGAGAGAGAAAAAGAGAGAAAAAGAGAGAGAAAGAGAGAGAAAAAGAGAAAAAGAGAGAAAGAGAGAGACAGGGACAGAGAGGGAGAGCTGGTGAGAGAGAGAGAGAGAGGGAGAGCTGGTGAGAGAGAGGGAGAGCTGGTGTAGAGAGAAAGAGAGAGAGAGGAGAGAGGGTGAGAGAAGAGAAAGAGAGAGAGAGAGAGAGTGGTAAGGAGAGAAGAGAGAAGAGAGAGAGAACAGAGAGAGAGAGACAGAGAGAGAGAAGAGAGAGAAGAGAGAGAAGAGAGAGAGAGATGGACAGAGAGAGAGAGAGAGAGGACAGAGAAGAGAGGTAGAGGAGCAGAGAAAGAGAGAGAGAGAGAGAGAGAGAGAGAGAGAGAGAGAGGAGAGAGAGAAGAGAGAGAAGAGAGAGAGAGAAGAGAGAGAAGAGAGAGAGAAGAGAGAGAGAAGAGAGAGAGACAGAGAGACAGAGAGAGGAGAGCTGGTGAGAGAGAGAGAGAGAGAGGAGAGCTGGTGAGAGAGAGGGAGAGCTGGTGTGAGAGAGAAAGAGAGAGAGAGAGAGCTGGTGTGAGAGAGAAAGAGAGAGAGAGAGAGACAGAGAGTGAGACAGGGAGAGAGAGAGACAGAGAGAGAGAGGGACAGAGAGAGAGAGGTAGAGAGAGAGATAGAGAGAGATAGAGAGAGATAGAGAGAGAGACAGAGAGATAGATAGAGAGAGAGAGATAGAGAGAGATAGAGAGAAAGAGAGAGAGAGAGCGAGAGAGAAAGGCAGAGAGTCAAAATTCAATTTCATCTGCAAACCTTCGGAACAATGCTTTACGTTATTCTTGTCGACATATTTATGCGAGCAGGAGTTATCGCTGCTTTATCACCAAAATCAGCTGGATGTCGCTGCCGGCATATATACATTTGGCTTTGAGTGGCACCCAATCTCAAAAATCCTATTAAAGTGCACTACGATGTGAATAAACGGAAAAAAAATTAAACATATGTTGCCTTTCAATAATTTAATGCGTGTTTTATAGATGCACCATTATATTCCCATCCAACGATGTACATATATGCTACCTCCAAATAAAAAAAATAAAAAAAAAAAAAATTAATCATTTAGGTGGTCCATGAATAGTCAGAAATTTTGTCAAGTGGTCTCTCATGAAAAAAAGGTTAAGAACCAATGCTCTAAGTCATCAAATCAACTCTTCTCTCAATATGCTAAAATCTTCGAAGCCTTATTCATTTCAAAGAAAAGACTAATTAGAAATCTTAGCTCATATTCTAGCATGCAATCAAAAAATATTTTTCTGTTTGCACACCAGAAATTTTCTCAAATGAAAGCTTATTCGCTTCCTTACACCTTGACAGAATACAAGAAGGTGTATGCTTCGGCAGCTTCAAGTCAAACAAAATCATTTCAAGCCATTATAAGTCGGTCTACTTACTGCCTCGAAGGGATTTCATACGGATATACGGGTACATAGTTCTCGCAAAGGCATCGCAAAGGTATTGTCAGATTCGAGAGTCTGCTATAAATACTGACAGTCAATGTTATGCTTCTTTTCGCATGGCAAACAGAAAACGTGCCAACCTCAAGCTCGAGTCATCAACATACATAGATGTAACCCGCAGTTGAGGTGAGGACGTGTGCATGCCCACCAACATCTTCCGATGTGTTCAAACATAGCACAAAACTATAACTCGTAAAGTGCATATCTGCGCTCCAGTGACTGCTCGATGATGGCTCATGTGCTCTTTTGCTCGTTTGTTCGTTTGTTTGCTTTCTTGCTTGCTCGCTTCCACGCTTCCACACTTCCTCGCTTCCTCGTAGGCTGACTGCGACTTGGTTGAGTACATAGACTTTGCTAAAATATTTGCTACAATGTCTAAAAGTCCCCCATATGGACTTTGCTTGGATTTTGAAAAGCTCACGTCTGCTAGACTGCTGGTTGATTAGTGTAGCATAGTTTAGTTGGCTGGTTGGTTCGTTTGGTTGGTTGGCTTGGTTTACCGGTTGCTCAGACGATGTCAATGATCATCACAATGACGATGGCGATGACGATGACGATGACAATGATAATGATGACGGCGGCGGCGGCGGCGTAGGCATCCCGTTGATTTCATGCTAGTCATATTGTGTTAAAACACGCTTAAAGTGCCGCACAAACAAGCTCGATGAAATTCTCACAGAAAAGGAAAAAACAGGACCATGAGTAGCGAGCAGCATAAGTTGGAGACCACGGCGAAGGCAAATGTTTTCGACTAAAGAACAAAACGTTCTTTTTGTGGTTGGTATACATAAGAAAAAAACAAAAAAAAGCGAAAAAGTTTTAGAAAAACAAATGGAAGTTCAAAAAAAGGAACAGAAAAAAAAAAATAGAAGAAAAACCTTTTAAAACGGGCCTTGACTAATGTAAAGCTGAAGCGTTGAAGAGACTTGAGATGAGGGCTCCAACATAGCCATGGATGGCATGGGCCATTATGCTTGTCTTTTGAGGAAAAACTGTGTGTCTAAAAAGTATTTCTTTGACTTTAGCTTCTGTTGCTGATTGCTTGCTTACGAAATGCTGTACTTATTACTCGTACACAGCTGCCATTCCAGATTCAGCCATCAATATTCTTCTGTGTGGCTCACCATGTTCATAGAGCTAAGCACATAAGAAGATATAAATGCAAACACTTTTAACACTTTGCTCTCTTTATAATGCCAGCATGTTATCTTAATTTTTTTTTTTTTTTTACCTTTTATTCACATTGCTGCACACTTTCTCTCTCTTTCGTTTAGTCCTGTTCCTCCTTTTATGGGGAAAAATAAAGTCTCGGAAAAGTAAAGAGTCATTTCACTAAAGTGGCTGCAGCTACTCTCTACTTGACACTTCAGGTGATGTGTACATAACCTCACCTCCTTCTTTCACTTTTATTTGCGCATTTTTCTTTAATATTTTGCATGTATTTTTCAACTAAATCCAACTTCTTGAAAGTGTCAAAAGTCTAAAATAATTGTGAGCTCAGACGGGATCGTCATTTTGAGAAGCCATGGTAAAAAAAAAATATGACCGTTCTGATCATGGGCGTATTTACAGTAGGGCAGGGAGGGGCAGCTGCTCCCCTCTGAATATTTTCTGCTCCGTATAGACGGCAAAAAAGTTTTGCAGGAGTATCAAGAAATGGGACAGGCCGGCAAGATCATGTTTCATAAGAAAAAAGGAAACCTATGCTTACATGTGACAACACCTATGAACAGACATATAGAACAAACTATTTGTATCTTGCTGACCCTCCCTGACTGAGATTCTGGATACGCCCATACGGTTCTGATTAATGTATGTACCTACCTTTGTGCCTTTAAATATTTCTTGATGAGCAGCTAATTTTAATTAAGGAATTTGAAAGCTCATACGATCTCATTGCATTTTTGTTTCGAATCATTTTTATACGCAAAACCGAGATACATACATCATAAAGATGATGACCATCCACACCTGGCGATTCAAGCTTCCCATGTCTGGGTGTCTGTCTAGCTGAGTTGCCTTGAAGTTACTTGATAGTCGCGCGATAAACCAACAAACCCTGGTTTTTCTTTATGCTTAAAAAATCCCGTGAATAAACCTGCTCATCTTACTTTTTAAAGACCCATAAGACTAGCATAGTTTCAGTAGTTTGTCGATGATTCTAGAGGGTCACTTTTCGTCCTTACAAAATATGAAGATCAAACTTCGATAGCTCGAACTAAACTGGGTCGCAATATCGTTGAGACTAACTTTTTTACATAACATCCATAAGTCGAAAAATTTCATTCATAAATTTTGATTCCCGTAATGTGAGTTAAAATGTATTTTCGCCCACATAAGATCGACGAAGAGCCCTTAAATTTTCGTTTTAACAAAAAAACCACAAACGATTCTTAATGGATTCTGTTGCATTTGGCGACGTCTATACAGGGCCCGATCCAATTGTTTTGCAACTCTGGCAAAAACCATATTTGCCGTCCCTATAATAGCACTAATGGGTTACTGTTTTCGCATATCTATGAGAAACTTCCGCTCCTCACAGAGCCGCTCTGCGCATTTGCTGCCCGGCTTTCCCAAATCGCTATATCTATATCTATAATAATTTGTAGTAATATTGTGTCCATTTATTTACATTGTTCCATGAAATAGTTTCCTATAAGACAAAATTTGAACACATGTTCTTCGAAAAGCAATGAATATCAATATCATTGATATTAGCTTTAATGAAATTTTTCTATTCAATTCATCACTAAAAAACAAAAAAAAAACAAAAAAAATTGAAAAAAAAACCGACGCCTTAAAGGTCATAAAAACCAATATGTCGTAATGACTGATGTGACAGCAAGCAGTAACTGCCAGTGATGGCGGGCCGGTCTTTTGCTATTCCGGCACCTTTCCGTCTTAAACCTTAAAGCTTTTTTTGTTTGTTGTTGCTATCATTGGTCTACGTATGAATAATACTTAACCAGCTGTTAATATGACTTATCTCAGGCCCAAGCACTATGCTATGTTAAGAAAATATTTATGTAAAGGCCACTTTGGTTCGTTGACAAACTTTGCCATTTAACACCCGTCCGAACACAACATTTTCCCTTTCTTTTATCTTTTTTTTTTTTTTTTTTAGTTATTTCAGTACTTTTTCATCGTATTTCTTATCAGAAACTTTCAATGAGTTCTATGAAAGAACCAAAAAAAAAAAAAAAGGAGCTTTGTGTGCGAGACGTCGGGAAATGCAGCAACCTTGAAACGAAGGAAAAGCGAGAGACAGCAAGCCAGAAAAAGACGAAGGGCAAGAGACAGAAAGATAGGAGGGGGCTGGGATGAATTTCAAAAACTAAGCTCCATCTAACGAGCCAGAATCAGGCGCACATATGTACATAACTATAGAATCCCAGCAGGAAAAGTCACCCAGACAGCATCGATAATGAAATCAGAGCGACGAAGGATAACATTTCGTTGGATACAACATGAACAGGACTTTTACTCGAACAAGATCATTTTTGGACTATTAGTGGACAATGCCATTTGTTGTCTCAAACGCAGTGCATAAGTAGTCTATTTAAGTGAAAAGAATGCCACAAAAGAGAGAATCAGGCACACGAATAGCATGCACATGTCCACCGAAGAGTCACCTATGTAGTTATGAATATGTTCCCCTTGAAATCACTGATGGCAATTGTCCTTCAGGAAATATTTGCCTGCTGGGTGGCTTTGCTCATATATGTGCGTATGAGCACAATATGTGCCCACAAATGCTGAGATTGTCTGCGGATTTACATACGTATTAAGCTATTTTTAATTTACGATCGAACGACCAACAAAGGACCACATAAGCTAGAGTATACGCCTGAAGTAACATTAGATAACTTTGGATCTTGATTTTTTTATTTATTTATTTTTTGGGTATTGCACATGTTCAGAAAAATTGATAGAAAAACGCAGGGAGTTCAGTTGAAAAGAAAAGAAAATTTTGGGAAACCCAAAAGAAAATCCCCAATGTGCGACATGGGTAATTTATTCTTACAAGTCTAAGCCAAGGTACGGTATGACATAAAGCCGTGCGACGGAGTGGAGTGGAGTGGAGCGCAGTGGAGGTGAACTGGAAAGCGGAAACACAGTCTGCTACTTGCGGCTAATAAGAATTGAGTGGGAGGAGTGTGAGTCGGTGAGAGAGAATAAATAATTTTAGGTTTTTTTTTTTTTTTTTTTTTAAATATTGTTGCGAAAAAGGCTTTCCAATGTGTTGGCTTCCCTTTTGCAACCCCTCTTATTTTTCCGAAGGAATCTCTCGTGCTTTAGACAGTGAAAGACCAAAAACAAATCTGCTCAAACAGGGTTGGAAGCTTGAATTTACACCGACAGCTACACTTAAGTATACGTACACTAAGGACATGTATTTTCGTGTCGTTAAGTTGAATTTCATGTTGCTAAAGAAGGTGTTGTAAATGTTCCGGGTGCCTTAATGTTGTGTGATTTAGATTTGTCCTGTTTTCTTTTTTTTTTTTTTTATCTCTTCCATTGTTCGTGTGGCTCTTAAAATGCTGTGGTACCAATAATCATGGAAAATTTCACTTTCACGCCGTTATTGCTGCTATCAATCATAGTTACGATACAAAGCGGAGCACAAAAACAGAATTTCAATGTATCCCAGGTACATTGTCAGTTTGAAGAAGAGAAATGTTAAACCATATGTATAAAAAACAACAAAATTAAGGGCGCTATAGTCAGACCCGATATAGAAGAAAGATAAGCTTGAATATTTTTTTGGATCACGGCTCAATACCACGCCCATTTATACCAAGTATAATGAAGGTCTTCTATTCCATAAAGGTGCCTTAAATGCCGACTTGCGATCAATCACTCTACGAACATCGCCCCTTTTCCACGCCCACTTCCACAAAATTTTGGAAATTTTATTGGAATCTCAAATTCCAAGTGCATATCGTAATATTTCTATCTGAGGACATCTATCTTTGAGAATTTTTTGGCAGCTCCTTAGTAGTAGTAAAATTTGCCCCAAGTGTTCCATTCTGGAAATTTTCCTTTCTCATGATTTCGCTAACAAGCATAGCTACCAAATTTCGTAAATACATCGCTAATCTTTCGACCGAACTGTATAAAAAGTCAGACGGATATGGCTGAATCGAGTCCCCTGTTGACGCTGTTCAATTCAATGCCCATTTTGTGTGGTCCATCCTGAGTGATAATGGATCGTACACACAACCGCACAAACGCAATATATCTACATATCCTCGCAGCTGTGTGTGTCGGTTATGAAAAGAGCACAAAGAAAGGAAATATGCCAAAAAGCTGAAAAGAAAACTTTAAGGAATGCCTTTTGTGTCTGATGCAAATTTTCTTCTGGATACCAACTGTGGTCGAAATTCTGAGGCCAGGACCATGGTGAGAAATTTCAGGCCTGGCGTTGGTTTTGTAGGCCCTTTTGAATCTCGCGAGTCGGTGCGCTTTTACCCTTCGTCCCGTACTCCACGAGTCTGTCATCAGATAACTTACTTCTTTCAGATTCATGTGTCATTTCGTGAAGTTATACTGTACATACATACATATGTACATCCATATGTGAAAGCACAAAAGGGGTTGCCAATTTTTGCCTGTTTTAATTTTTTGCTTTTCATTTTTTGCTTGCATTTCGGAAGGAGGATTTCATGAACAGCAAAAGAGGAAGATTTGTGTGAACAATAAACTCGAGCAGAGTATGGGGGGAAAAAGATTTTGGGGGTTGCGTTCATTTCTGACATGCATAAATCAAAGTGTGTATCGAGCAACAATTTTTTTTCATAAATTTTTTATTTCGGCTTAAAAATGTGAAGGAGTAGCAGTGATTTCTCTAACAGTACCCAAAGGACTCGTTGAAAGCTGAAATGCAAAAATTTCGATTTAAAGGCAAATAAAATTGGAGTGCTTTTTATAAAAGATTTTCGTCAATATATTTAAGCATAATGATGATGCACATAAACGGCGAAAGTGCTTTACAAACAACTGCAAAAAAAAAAAAACAGCAATGAATACCCGCGGGCCCTCCATTTTTAATGACAGTCCGAAATCGCGCGAAAGCTCTTAAAAGAAATCGTTTAATCGGCCTAGCGTACGTCAAAATAATAAGTCGAATTGGACCGATTGACAAGAGAGAGAGAGAGAGAGAGAGAGAGAGAGAGAGAGAGAGAGAGAGAGAGAGAGAGAGAGAGAGAGAGAGAGAGAGAGAGAGAGAGAGAGAGAGAGATCGAGGGAGAGAGAGAACGATAGAGAGAGAGAGGAAGAGAGAGCGCGAGGGAGAGAGATCGAATGATAGAGAAGGAGTAAGAGCGAGAAGAAGTACGAGAGAGAGTAAGAGAGAACGATTAAGAGCGAGAGATCGAGAAATAGAGAGAGAGAGAGAGAGAGAGAGAGAGAGAGAGAGAAGGAGTAAGAGAGAACGATTAAGAGCGAGAGATTGAGAAATAGAGAGAGAGAGAGAGAAGGAGTAAGAGAGAACGATTAAGAGCGAGAGATTGAGAAATAGAGACAGAGAGAAGGAGTAAGAGAGTTAAGGAGTAAGCGTGAGAAGGAGTAAGAGAGCGAAAAGGAGTAAGAGAGAGAAGGAGGTAAGCCTGAAATCCACTATAGAGTTTTTTACGTAGAGAAAATATTGTAGAGTGTATATAATCTACCTTTATTGTGTACACTGAAGACATTCTCTACAATTCTACAGCTCCACGTAGAACTGCCGTCGACATATTTATAGTAGAGCTCTTCCATGTGCTCCATGGCTATTTAAACTGCAAAAAAATGTTTTCTCTACGACTCTAAAGTAAAGAAAATTACTTTGGCAGTGTATGTAGTCGTGGAGCACATACTACAGCTGTACTCTAAATATGTCGACGACAGCCTTATGTAGAGCTTTAGAATTGCAGAGACGGTCTTCAGTGTATACAAAAAAGGTACAATCTCTATACTCTACACACTTTTCTCTACGTAAAAAACTCTATAGTGTATTTCAGGCTTAAGAGAGAGAAGGAGTAAGAGAGAGAAAGGCGCAAGAGAGAGACGGAGTAAGAAAGAGAAAGATGAAGAGAAATAAAGTTTAAAAGAGAAGAGAAAAATAACGCGAATGAGAGAGAAAGAAATAGTTTAACATTAGATTCTTTAACTCGAAGTTTCGAGTAATTCGAGTTATGGAATTTAAGTGTATATAAGGCCCGTGGGCTTGTTCCCTCTCAGGAGTCAATTTATCTCTCGGCTGGCGTACAAAAAAGCACTTAAAGTTTTGCATTTTGAATGCAGCATTTTGCATAATGGAATTGTTTTTTGTTCTTCTACCCGCTCTCCGTGCGAACATTCCTGTTTTATACTTTACAAACTCTGTTTCGAGGCAACATTGCGTTGGTGCGTACGTGTGCTACGTCAAGAGCATATGAACGTCTGGAATATACTGTGTACCAATACAATTGATCAGCGTCACCACGAAATTCGATTTGTGAACGGGCTCCGCGACGAGAAAAGTTTGAGAACCGCTGCTCTATTCTATTCGGTGGACACCGGTCAAGAACCAGTTCGAGAGTTCGGTTTCATATTTTATATTTTTAAGGGCTGTCAGTAAGAGTGTTTTTTCTTTTTTAATAAAAGTCTCGAAAGCGGGGTTGTTATGTGAAATTTTCGACAAAAAAAAAATAAAATAAAAATGTTCATCAATTGTGAAATTTTACCAAAAATATTGAAACCAAAACAAGCTATTTATTTATGTGTGTCGGGTATTGTATTGTCAGGTTTGTTTGTGACTATAACACCCTTACTTGTTTCCAATTAACCTAAAAACTCACTTTCCCCATTGAACTTGCGTTATTTTTTTTTTTTATAAAATGTTATAAAATGCTGTTTTAGATAAAAGTACGATTTTTTCTTAATACCGGTAATTGACTTTTATGTAGCGTGGTAAAGGGCTGCACATTGTGCGTCCTAGATAGCCGATAAAGCGATTCCCATGGCACTCAAATAATTTCGGTGAACGTAGTTTCCATTTAAAACGATGCAACGTAACATACAAAGTGCATTAGTACATACCTGAAATTTGAAAAAAAAAAAAATAGAATTAAATTTTTTGAAACTCAACAGGGATCATTAAGAAGAAGCAATTTAAATTAAGACTCATTTAATCTTCCCTTAAAAACGTCACTTAATGCTATACCTTTGTATGTAGATAGGTAGGTAAGTCGAAGTGGCTGCCACTTGGGCCGTTAATCGGCCCATTGTGATACCACGAGGAGGTTTCCTTATGTTTGTGTGAGTGTAGGTCTTATTATGTAGTGTGTCCCCTAACATGAAATTTTTTTGAAAAACCAGTGCTAGGCTTGGAACATTACACTCCGTTTCGCCTGTGCCGGGAATCGAACCTCGGACCCTGGGATGCGCATAGCACGCATCCCCTACGCTATCCCAGAGCCAATATGTATGTTTGTTCATATAATCAAAAATTTCGCCTACTTTTCTTAAGTCAAACTAGAAATTTTACCCAACGTCCCTACAAAAACTAGTTTTCGAAATTTTCGAGGCAAAAACACATTAAGGGAAGACGCCTTAAGTCTTTTGTTTTGCTTGAATGTACCTACTTAGAATAAATTTTCGAATTTTATATCCTAAATTCTGAATTCAAGTCTGGACTCGGCGTCCTCCCTCCGGAGGTGTTCCTCGTTACTCATAAACGAAAATTACATAAGCCAAGAAATAAATCAATGATTCTCATTCAGATTTATTGAAAATCCATCCAGCCGACCCATTGTACTCAGTTGTAAGTTGGCGTTAGTTCAAGTGAAGCGAAGAACTTGTCGCACCCATAGTTTTTTTCTCATAAAAAAAAAATTAAAATTCTGACAAGTTCAATATCCCATAGATTTCTTCTTAAAAAAAAAAAAAAAAAAGACAGACCCGGGACACGTTCAATATTTTATGAGCTACGATGACAATCAATTGCAATCATTTGATTTTACTGAGGCATTTTCAAACACAATTTAATTTCGCTTTGCCAATGAGAATATCTCCCCCAAAGCACTCAGATTTAACGTACAAGACTTAAGAATCAATCAATCAATACAAAGTTTTTTTTTCACACTCGAATGCATTTCACTTGTGTCAATAAACTTGAGTATCTCCCAGCAGGAAGACTTTGAAAGTCTAACAAAAAAGAAAGAAAAGAATGAAAAGAAAATCAATGACAGCAAAATAAAAATAAAAGAATAAAAAAAACCGAAAAACAAGAAGAAATGAAATGGAAATAGGAAAAAAAAGGAGCAAATATTAATGTGACATAGACACGATCTAACTTCGATGTCGATATAGGCATATGTATAAGAAAATCTATTATTAACGTAACGTCAGTCAGCGCTTTGACAATGCAACATTTCACATACACTCATTAAAGCAAAGTGCCAAAGAATTCTGTTGGAAACAATAGACAATAGACAATTGAGAAGTTTCTTGATAAAAAAGAAAGTACTACGAAGAAAATGTAAATGAAAATAATAATAAATAAATAAATAAATAAAAGTCTGATGTTTATAAATCGCATCTGTGATTCCATCGCTCGTCGTCTGCTTTGAAAACGATAGAGAGAGATAGAGACTGGACGGTGGAGCAGGTGGTCAGGAGAAGAATCATGGGTCGAATTTATTTTTTCTTTTGATAAGTCAAGTGAACATAGACATGATATTTTATTATAATTTTTTTCTCATTTTTATACCAAGCGTTAGGTTTTGAGCGGATCTTGTAACATCTCGAACTAAACTCCGTAGATATACTTCGACAAATATTATATATTCTTGATGAGGATATAGAACTGAATCGATTAAGACATCTCCGGCTGTCTATTCGTCTGTGGTTAGATATCCTTTCAAACGGCTGGACAAATCATGTCGAAATTGGGCGCACTGGTGTATGTTGTGCCACAACAACGATGGAGATTTTTTCGAGCTTCCGTAGTAAAAAGAGTAAAAGCTTCAAATTCGAAACACGTTTGACCAAGACAAATGAAAGATGCAGCAGAAATGTTGATGTATTCCGCCCACTGTCATGCCCACAAAATTTAGTTTTATGCAACTTCCGTACGGAAAGGCAAAACATAGTGCGCCAATAATGTCGGGACGCTGGGTATTTCATAGTCGGGCTTAACCGAATTTAGCTTTCTTATTTATTTTTCCTGTTTTTGTCTCCATGGGCGCAACAAAAAATATAATTTGTCTATCACCAGTTTGTTTCAAATGGGCCCCCAGCGCTCTAAGGCAACAAGTAATTTTCCTATACCAAATACAGGAAGCTCAGGGACCAATTTTTTTCATTTTTATTACAACAATTCGAACTCACCAGAGTTGCAGTTGATGATTGCTTCACTACTTGAATAGAGCAATGCCGTGGCGTTCGCTGATGTTGGTGTGCTCATAAAAATCTACCGCTCAGGCCAAAAATAATTGAAAATTAAATGCTTCCAGAAATAAATGTTTGGAGAAAAGAAATTCGCAGCGAAGATTTTGTCGTTCGATCCAAATGAAAAAAAACTTCTTTGCCTTGCACCCAACCGCCGCGGCGCGCCGCATGCATGCAAACGAGACTGCCGGGAAACAAATCAACGTAATGGACAATTTGCCCTGGGGCTGCTGCTGTGCAATGTCGGACTATAACTGACGGCAAAATATGTTTGTTGCTGTTGTTGTTGTATGTTTGCATGCTTCTTTGTATGTTGTCAAACAGAAAATGCCTACCACGATGTTAAGGGTAACACATAATCCGAATATGTCAAATAATGGTCCAACTAAGTATGTAGGTGATCCCTTTGAAAATGTCAAAATGCAAAGTGCTTTCTTTTTTTTAAATATGACAATTGTTTTCGCTTGTTCGTTTGTTCCTCTCGTGTGTGTGTGTTTGAATGACGTTTATGCTGTATGCACATGAGCAGGGACGTATTCCGAGGATGGATTTTGGGGGTTTAAATCACCCTCCCGAATTTCGGAATCCGAAATGCTGAATATGATTCAGTGGAGCCACAAAAAACGCACCGACACACTCACACACCACACACACACACACACACACACACACAATAGAGATGTGTGCCCTCGCAAAATAATTTTCTGCATACGTGCCGCGTTTTCCTTCATCAGGAAGATTCCCGGAGATTTCCTTCCATGCGTTGTCAGTCAACCAAACAACTCAGAGCGCCCTCATCATATTTGCACGATACTGCTGCTGTCGCTTAAGAATGTTTGTTTGCACATTTTCCCCTTCACTTTGCTCTCCATCCTATTCTATTTGCAGTGCATTCTTTTTTTTTTTTTTTTGTGTGTGTGTTTGTCAAACGCAGAGATTCTTAATGCACTTTTACCGGCGCCCTGTGACTCTTTTTTTTTTTTTTTTTTTGGATTTCATTTCGATTCTATTTATGCTTTCATATTTGTACTTCTTACTGCATTAAGAACAGCGTATGTTTACTCAAATCTGAAATAACACATGAAATTACACCGTAAAATCATGGAACTCGATTTTTCAATTCAATTCCATTTCAATTTTCTTTCGTTTTGTATTTTTTTTCTTCTTTTTGTCTCGTTCTTTTTTTTTTTTTTTGCGTTTCCCGAGTACTAAGAATCACTTTATTTACATGGAAATGCTGCTTATATTTTCCCCCTTTGACAGTTCATAATGGCGCTCATGGGAATTTCTTCAACTGATTGCATCTGCCTGTTTGACATGTGCGAAGAAGACTTTGAATTTGACATGTGAATGGAGAAAGGGTTTTGTGCTTTACTTTGCTTTTCTTTGCTTACGAAATTACTTGACTTCTGGGTTCACTGGTTTTTACATTGTTTTTCTGTTTTAATTTAAGTTCATCGTTGTCTTTCGTATGTTTTTCGTGCTCGAACTTGTATAATTAATGAGCGAGCGGGCGGATCTCAGAAATTTTCCCTTTATCATATCGGCGCTGGCAGGCTGGTTATATTATATAATTTTGTGCTTGAACGGGTAGTTGGTTCTTAAGAAGGTTCTTGAAAATCAATTATGAAGACTTTCTTCTCCAGACTTCTTCTTTTGCGTATTCAATTATCCCGAACTATCCCCGGGGTCCGAAACTTTCTTTTCCAAACGAGATTCAATAATTATGCAGAGGAGCATTTTTTTCGTGACGTCATTTAAAAGCGATCAGGATTTAACTGGTAATTGTACAGTTTGTACTTATATTAAACAAAGTTCAGGATTTAGGGCTTACAAGAACTATATGCACTATGACTTTGACGGATCTCTTCCCAAAAGATTGATCTTATTAGGGGTAAGGTATTTGAAAAATCCTAATTTTCTATGTGCCATCATAATAATGATCCCTATGGAGGATGGAATTCCACTGCTGCTGAAGTACCTACAGCATTGTTGCCAGTTTTTTAGGGAACTACTCCCCTGAATGTCATAAAAAAATGCCTAAATTCACTTAATTCACTCTTATCAGGTCCCATAAAAATTTCCCTCCCCCCTTTTCTGCCCTAAGCCTCCACCAGAGATCATAAAGTTTCTTGTAATTTAGGGGAGAATCCCCTAAACTGGCAAGACTGACCAACAGTTACGATAGATCTTCCTTTTAAGTGTCGACTCGTGATCAGGGCTAGATTTAGGGTACGGCAAGATGGGCAAATGCCCAGAGCGTCACTATTACGTCCGGCAATATCTGTAGATATGCAAAAGCAGATCCCAATTTGTGCTATCATAGAGGCGACAAATAGTGGTTTTGCCCAGATCAGCAAAAAATCTTGCTCATGATCATAGCCATGCTTGCCCTTATCAGTGTGTTCCATGATTTAAGAAAAAATCTTGTTCATGAACTTTTCTATGCCTTGCTTTAATTAGTTGCCATTCGTAAATCAATTCTACAAAAAAGAAATAAATAAACAATAAAGGTATAAGATGATGAGCAGCTTCATCTTCATCATGACCAGTAAACATTCATATCTCGTCATTGAAGTTGAAGTCTTCAGTCCACAACTTAGCTAAATTAATCCTTTATTTTGGAATAAATGTAAGCCCGACATTGAATTCCATGATTTCGCCCATTAACGTTGAATGACATCCCATTTATTTAGATGAAATTCAATTGAAGTAACATATCAGCAGGGGGAAATAACGCATGCATAATTATATATTTTGAAAGCTCAATCTCAAGTGTTGAGAATTATTGTCAACATTTCGATGTTGAGAGAAAGCCTCAATGTATTTACATCGGAAAATGTAATCGATAATCAAATCGAAATTAATTGTGAGTCGAATTTGTTCAATGCTGTCTGTTCTCTGTCTGCTCTGATAATATTAAAAGCCCATTCCAAAAGTTCCAAACGATGTTGCTTTGGAGGTTGCCTTGAATCGTTGAATCGAAGCACAATCATTACAAACTGAAATTATAATTGAAGGAAACTCGATATCGCAATTCTCGTTAAATTTTCAAGAAATTCAGGAAATGCCTTGAGGGAAAGAATAAAAAATAAAAATAAAAAAACTCTTTGAATATTGATTTCGAAGGATTCTGTTTCGATTCAAAAAATTCCTTTTAATTTGAAGGAGTGACTTTTTGGAAGTTGTAGATTCTCTATATTTTTGGTTAGAGTAGTTTTCTTGACACATGTTTTTACTTTGGTTCTCTTTTGAGTACTGTGAAAACTTTCGGAAACTTTCAAAAAGGTCATAACTGAAATTTACATCGATCTAATAAGATATCCAAGATTCACTTTTATAAGCTTGGGTCCCTTGGAGAAGTCAGTTCTCGCAAAAATTCCCATTGCCATTCTGTACGGGCTATTTGGAAAAGTTTGTTTTCGTCAAAGTTTTTATATATAAAGGTTTCGGACGCACCCAAGAACATTGAATTTTCATACTTATTACCGAATGTGTATATTACATACTTATGTAGGTTGGATATGGCACAAAATGCTGAGCAGGTGGATATATCATATCTGGACCGCCTAAAGATTTCTCAATAGATTAGTTGCATGTTTTAATTTTTTCTTCTTTTCATTTTTCAAACTGATATTTTTTTTTCTTCTTCTTCTTCTAGGTAAGCTCCTTGCTCTTGTCTCTCTGAAGAAGATCACAAACTCTTCATAAGTAATTGAATGATGAAGTGACGATGACTTTGACAAAGAAAAGGTGATGAACAAAATTTTTCAGTATTACTTTTTTAATTTATAAATTTACATATAATCCGATTTAATTAGAATATGGGAGCTTCGGTTTTCGGTCCATCACTTGATATTTAAAAGCTGCCGGCTTTGTTTCTTTAGCCCGAGGTCTCTGGTATTTTAAGCAGCTTTGCGTTAAGACTTTTTTGCTGTGTTATTTTCAGTCTGGGAAAGTTGTTTTTTTTTTTTTTTTTTTGTTCTTCAGCTTACTGTGATAAGATTTATTCAAAACATGAAATTTGCCGCTATTTTGAAATCTTTAGTAGGCTAAAGAATTTTCTTTTCGAAATGATAAAATGACTGAATCGAATTCAATCGACGCCTTTCAGTCGTGGTCGTAAGTTTATAGCCAAGATATGATCCCCTCCTACAATCGTTCAAAGAACGAGAAATCGTTCAATAATAATAGAAAAATGAACTATAAAACGCATTACGCACACATAAAAGATGAAAAAAAAAAAAAAAAACCGAAATGAAATGAAATGAAAGAAAAGAAAAGATGGAAGGAAAATAGAACCTTTTCTTCGAAGCAAGCGAAGCTAAGCAATACAAATCATCAAATATTTTAAGTAGAAATGTAAACGGAATAAAATGCATGGTAATAAACAGCGAAATGGGCAACACCTGAACCGCAGATGGATATAAACAGGGATTTTATCTGTCATAAAAGCTGGGAGATAAAAGAAAAGGGGGAAATAAGAGCAACAAAAGAATATTTAAGGGTGTTATAGTCACATGAGCCCGACAACACATAGTCCGACGCAGATAAATGAATACCTACATCTAAGTAGGTATGTCTCTACATATGTGTATTTTTAAATATCTTTTCATTCAAAATGGCCCCAAGACCACGACCAGGAAGGCAAAGCAATATGGAGACTTTCAAAGCCAAAAAGAGGTTCACTTTCTGTTCTCAATTACTATATGAAAACTGCCCGCTCTGTCAATTTCTTAAAATAACACTCAATGTCCCAAAATGTACCTATGTCTTCCAGTCAAATTTCCTCCAAATAAGTATCTCGAAGAAATCAGATTTTTGTGCGTTTTTTATGCTTTTCATAACAGACCATTGTACTGGAAGTGCCCCTAAAAATGATCCCATCTTTTCAGTTCTCGAACTTGTTCTCTCTCATGTGTTCGCAAATACGCAAACCGGATTTCGTCAAGAAAGCTCAACTTCTTTAAGAACAAAACTATAATAGAGACAGACATACAGACGGACATCTCGAATGGTTCTGGGGGTTACATACAACCGCACAAACGCAATGCACTCTCGACACACGGTGTACTATATCGAGAATAAGAACGCATTAATTTTTCAGCCCATTTTCATTGTGCACTGTATCTCACAGAGTCGAGTTAAGATAAACAAGCGTCCTGTCAATTTGCGTCACACTCCCGCCCGAAGAAAACATTAAATTCCATTAAAGAGTCATGTGTGCCCGAGAATTATTCATCGTCTTATTTATGTATTGTATGGATGTAAGTTCTAGTGTATCCCAGCAGGTAAATATCTGCAAGACAAAGTCATCAGTGACATATATATGATATTGTCACGTATGAATCGTTGGATGGCAATGGTATCGTAGAATCAAAACATGCCCGTCGTGATTTGGATAGCTAGTGTGCGCCAAACAATCCTAAAGGCTCAAGTTTCATTCTGCGCTCGGGCAACAATAGTCATGGGAGTGGCGTAGTTCGTAAATTTTGCAGCGGCCAAAGTGCTGCTTACAGAAGCGATGATCCGTAACACACTTCGTAGGCGGTAATGCACACGACCTCATATACAATCCTACTATACTTTTATTCGAGCATGGCCGTTTTGTAGTACCACTACAACACAAAGTAATCGGGGGTTGTATGGTGTTCATCCGGTAGGGAAGGATGGGGCTAACTCGTACACTTGACGTAACTCATCGCTGGTATGACTTATTGAACTGAGAATAGGCTCTGTTAACGCACCTTAACGAGTTGAGTGATTGGCTAGTGTCAGATGTCAATGTTGGCAGTGTTAGTATACCAGGAGCGGTCGTTGCGTGAAGACGTATGTTTTTTTGCACCCAAAAAAATTTGTTTGTCTTCTTATTTTTTGGGTTGCAATCTTTATTTTTGCGTGTATCAACAAACGGGTAAGTGCATTTTAAAGAGGAAGACGATTTGCATTCAATTAGACAATGGATTTTGTGAATAAAGTGTGGAAAAAATCTGTGTTGTTGCTTGAAGTCAAATTGGTGTAGTGAGGAAGCTCACAACAGATCGAATTTTAACACTTTTTGTTAGGAAAATGGTTCGGCACTAAATCGAAACACAAAGACAAATGTTAGGTTTTTTGTTCAAAGCGATAAATTATCAGCGGAAAGCGTATTACGTGATGCCAATCCCATCCCGATTTAACAGATGTAGAATCTTCATTACATAGCGGAAAAATCTTTAATCTGTTATTTTATCATTAATATAGATTAAAATGGTTAATAAACTATTTTAAGAAGAAGACATAATGAACGGGTTCCCATTTTGTAGGATCCGACTAATTACATGTATAAATGGACGACACTAAACTGCAAATTCTTTTTATCATTTTCAAGCCACTTTTGATCTAAACATTCTTCTAAGACTAAGTTATTTTAATTAAGCTCACAAAGCTCAATAAATACTTAATATTTTAAGTGGATTGTAATCAATGCGAGTTATATAATGCTAAATTTAGCTGTATTCATTAACCCTACAGTTAGCCCCAAACCCCATGTTTCGGAATTTCGATTTTGCAGTGCCCAACTAAGTACCGTTACATTACTTCGAAATACAAATATATCTTGGTTTATGGAAAGAGTTTTAGCTATCATAAGTCGAATTCTTATAGCTTAAAATGAGTTTTGAATACCACTGATTCCCTTTCAAAGTAGCACGCATCATTAGGTAAAACCCTTGTCTTCGTTACATTCTTCTAAGAAAAGAATATTCAAGAAATATAATACGTTCCGATTTGAGCATGGGAAGCGTATCATGATAAATGTACGAAACTTTAAAGCTCTTTTTCTCGATACACCAGCATTTTTCAGACTTATCAACTACTCTTCCATAATGAACTCTACAGATATTTATATATCAACAAAAGCGTTTTGTAGCTGAAGGTGCAAGTTTTAAAATGGTGTATAACACTTGGGTATATTCAATAAACTTATGAGTGACTTTTTATCTCCAAACCAAAAAGTGTACGAGTTACCCCCATCCTCCCCTACACTGTCTACAGTCTCGTATACTTTGCAAGCGAGCATGCACTGATGGTCGCTGGTATAATATCTATCAAATAGAAGTTTAAATCAGATTTAAAGAGCGTTTGCGATTCGTCAAATTTGCTTTTTCCACCATCGCCAGGGACATGACTGAATCAAATCGTTATACAAACGATCGATTCTCTCATTGGTAGACTTTTCTTCATGGTATGTGCAGCAACGTCAGCAGCTCAACCTGAAGACTTTTCCACAGGTGACATTTTGGTATGTGAATTGACACTATCGTTGTCTAAGTTCTCTAGAAATTCGGAATTCGGATGCTATTACTTGAAGTTGAGTCATAAATGGCATTCCGTGCCATATCAGACAGACAGACAGACAGACAGACAGACAGACAGACAGACAGACGGACATGTCTAAATCGAATCTCCTGGCGACGCTGATCATTTCTATATACATTTTGTATGGTCTATCTCGACTGGTTCTGGGTGTTACACACAACCCAACAAACGCAATATACCCTCGACACAGAGTGTGTCGGGTATAAAATAGGGCTTGCAATCCCGGGATCCCGAATCCCGAAATCCCGGGATCCCGAGCCCTTATTTTGTCCCGGGAAAAAAATCCAAATCCCGGGATTTTCGGGATTTTCTTTGCCATTTTTTTCTGGTAAAATTTTGCCGTTTGTGTACAACATTGACATAACAATTTACTGATAAATCAAATCGATATACATAAAATCGCGATACTTCGCTATTTCGATAAGCCCTAACTTATGCGTAATTCAAATTGTGACTCAAGAAATAAGTCTTTTTCTTCATTGTGGAAAACTCGGCACTTGTCTGCAATTAGCACATGACTACCTGTTAACAATTCCTGTCACAAGTGTTGAGTGTGAGAGATGTTTTTCAACATCTGGAAAGTTTTGTAATAAAATAAGATTTAGGGTGGTAGCTACCAGCCAGGTTTAAGTAAATTCTTAGCTTTCGCTTAAATTTTCGTAGTTACCAAATCAATTAAACCTGGTTTATTACCCCATCGAAGCAGTCATAAATTTTGAAGAATGGCAATGTTCGAAAATTCGAAGAGAGCAGAGAAAGCTAAACAAAAAACATATCGCCCACTAGTCACTAAACCGGCACAATTCAAAATTTTTTCAATCATTTTGTCGTGTTCGCCAACATTTTACTGCAGGAACAAGAAGACTTTGAAACTTAACATTGATATTTATTGATTCTCCAGTTAATAAAAAATAATATAAGTTTAGAAAAGAAATTGATTTTACAAGCGTCGAGAGTTGTAGGCTGTTTGCCCGAGAAATGTAAAATTTTGAGTTGTGCCGATTTAATGATTAGTGTGCGATATGTTTAAAAAAATTCAAAAGAAAAAATACTTTTGTTCAAATTTTAAAGTTTTTCCATCGGCCTGCTAGTTTGAAAGAGTTTTCGAAAACAGCCAAAACCATATATTTTTGGACTTAAATCTAAAAATGTGGCAGCACATTTTCGAATATCGAATTCTCTAAGACCGGTTTAATTTGACTTGGTAACTACCACTTTTACTTCGCAAGATTAAGATTTAGCCTTAGCTTAAACTTTTTGGCAACTACCACCCTTAGTCTCTCAGACGATACACTTGATGCACTCGTTTTGCTTAGAAGTTATTTCAAAGTTAATTGATCTGCCAATTGTTACCTGAATATATATACATAAATATATATAAAAATTTTATTTAAAACGAAGTTATACTCAAAATTCGATACAAAAATACACTTTTTTGAGGTGCTGCAGCTCGTAAACGGTACCACTTAGAAAGGTGGGTTAAAAGCAAAGCATATTTCTCTTGAATCGACCTATCGGCGGTTTCATTTTTTGCTAAAGTTTTCTGGACAACCTGTTTATTTAATTTTATATTTCTTATGTTATTATATTTAACCAGGCGCGCAGCCAGGATTTCAATTTGGGGGGGGTTCGCAGAAAATTTTTCTAAATATTTTTTGTTTTTATTTTCGTAAAAAGCTTACAAAATATATAATTAAAATATATTTACATAAATATTTTACATTTTTATAAGGTGTACAAAGTAAAAAAAAGTATTTTCGAAGGAACTTATTCAATTTAAAGTGCAATGTTAAGTCTGCGCTTGCTTTCAGCAAGTTTATTTAGTATGTCCTCTACAGTGGCTCTGGGATAGCGTAGGGGATGCGTGCTATGCTCTTGATCCCAGAGTCCGAGGTTCGATTCCCGGCACAGGCGAAACGGAGTGTAATGTTCCAAGCCTAGCACTGGTTTTTCAAAAATCGCATGTTAGGGGCACACTACATAAAAAGACAATACACTCACACAAACACAAGAAAACCTCCGTGGTATCACAATGGGCCGATTAACGGCCTAAGTGGCAGCCACTTCAACCTACCTACCTACCATGTCCTCTACACTGGGAGTAAGATCTCGATGGACGTGGAGGAGTGCTAAGGCATTTAACCTCTGTTCTGTCATTGTAGATCTAAGATAAGTTTTGAGTCGGCGGAGAGTTGAAAACGATCTCTCATTTTCACATGGGTTATTGGAAGAGTAGCCAAAATAGTTAATAAAATAAAAATATTTGGTAAAATATCTTTTTTACAAAATTTTATAGCGTCAAACACTGTTTTTGGTCTTTCATTTTTTTCTAAATTATTAATTAATTTATACCAAATAGTGAGCTCCATTTTTGAATCATCAAAATTTCCCTCTAAATCATCTTGATAAAACTGAAAGAGTTTTTTAAATTTGTCTAAAAAATCATCAACTTTTGCAGTATCGCGTTGAGGAAATAAAACTTGAAAACCAAGAAGAATATCCTTGTGATTTGAAAAGCGATTGGTTAAGTTGACAATAAATGCATCCACAAAAGGTAAATAAAGGGAAATACGATAATAATATTCAACACTTTTAGTATGAAAATGTGCTTCGTGGTCCTGAGAATGTGCGAGCCTAGGTTTTTGCAAAATAAGTCCGCTTGATAAAGCTTGCTTCTCAGCGTTTTTAAACAATTTCTGAAATTCTTCCTCAGCGTTACTTCTTAAGGTTTGAATATTCTCTAAGCATATATCTGCTAGGACAACAGCATATTTGAGATCAATGTTTCTACCTTGTAAATATTTACATAGAACAAATGTGTAACTAAAAACTTGATTTATACAATGAAGAGATATAAGAAATTCGCCTTTTTGTAAGGCACATTTTAATAAATTAGACTGACTTGACACATTTTGATCATTCCAAGAGGAAATTCGGTCAGGAACTAAAATTATTGCATCATAAAACTTAATAAAAGAGTTTGTAGGACGGCGATGTAGAAATGTAAGCTGTGTGGTGTATTTTTTCCTTAATTTGGGGGGGGGGGGGGGTTTGAACCCCCAAAAGCCCCCCCTGGCTGCGCGCCTGTATTTAACTTTAAGATGAAAAAACCTTTTGTTCATGCGAGACTGAATGCTCTTTTTGGTTATTAGTTTAAATAAAAGCTATTTTATTTAATAAAAGCCGTTTTTACTACCTATATTTTGACGCATTCTATTAGCCACGAAAATTTTCGGGATCCCGGGATCCCGGGATTTATAAAAAATTAATCCCGAAATCCCGGGATCAGAAAACCCGTCCGGGATTGCATGCCCTAGTATAAAAACACAAGAAATAGACGAAGAAAAGATGAAGTTAGGCGTCCTTTCTGTTCAAAGCGATAAATTATCAGTGCGGAAAGCCGCTGAATTACATGGTATAACATGGACGACACTAAACTGCAAATTTCTTTTTTTCATTAGCCCCACCATTTTCGGAATATCCGATTTTGAGGTGCCCAACTAATCACCGTCATAACTTCGAAACTACTAAATATATTTATATATCAACAAAAGCGTTTTGTAGCTGAAGGTGCATGTTTTAAAATGGTGTATAACACTTGGGTATAAAATAAACTTATGAGTGACTTTTTATCTCCAAACCAAAAAGTGTACGAGTTACCCCCATCCTCCCCTACACTGTCTACAGTCTCGTATACTTTGCAAGCGGCATGCACTGATGGTCGCTGGTATAATATCTATAAATAGAAGTTTAAATAAGAAAAGAGCGTTTGCGATTCTCAAATGCTTTTTCCACCATCGCCAGGGACATGACTGTCAAACGTTATACAAACGATCGATTCTCTCATGGTGACTTTTCTTCATGGTATGTGCAGCAACGTCAGCAGCTCACCTGAAGACTCCACAAGTGACATTTTGGTATGTGAATTGACACTATCGTTGTCTAAGTTCTCTTAGAAATTCGGAATTCGGATGCTATTCTTAGTTGAGTCATAAATGGCATCCGTGCCATATCTCCCCAACATTCAATGATTCGCTATGTTGTTCGATTCATTTCGATAACCGATGAGGATATTTGTTTGAATCATAGCGGTCGGTCGGTCGTTTACCTTCACAGTGGGTACTTAACATATTTTTATTGATGCTTTCCACTAGACTGTGGCGCTGATATCGCCATACCGTCTCGCTTCAACTAAGAGAATAGTATTCGTAGAATTTGGAGAAATGTGTGGAGTTATAAAAGGCCTTAATTCAGAGAATCAACTGCTAAGCAACTCATAGACGCCCTTATGGCACTCTGGGCATCTTTAAAGAATCCAGTCCCAGGGCAAATGTCTAACTTTTATCCTCCCCACTCAAGAGCCTAGCATCCAAACCAAAAAATTACATTAAAAAAAATTAAAATAAAATAAGCTAAACCAAAAACATAAATTTATTTACAAAATTTACTTTTTCCCTTGAAAGGAGATCCGAATATGGACACCTAGGCCCGTCAAAGTCGACTCAAATCGACTGGACAAAAACTTCCCAAGTGCATGTGGGCATTGTGTTTTAGGCAGTAGAAATAATAATATGACACACGTCTCTCTAATTGAGGCGCTTTGTGTGAGGTAGGTAGATGGAAACATTGATATTTTAAATAGCGCATGTGACGATTGGGATAGATGGACGAGGTCTGATGATTCATTTCTTTGAATAAAAATCTTATGTTCACAAATTTCAATGTTAAGTATTTCTTGGAATGCTTACTGCTCTTTCTTCGTAAGTAATTTGAATCAGCTATAAGGGCTGCAAGTGTTATATGACTTTATAGTTTCTTGTCGCGTCTTGTTTTTTTCTTTCTTTTTTTACCCAGCGTAAGCGGGGTATATTAGTTTTGTGCAAATCTTGTAACAGGGAGAATTAAGCTCCGGAGATATAGAAAAATATATATAGAAATGATCAGGATCAAAAACTGAATCGATTTAGACATGTCCGTCTGTCCGTCCGTCCGTCTGTCCGTCTGTCCTCCGTCCGTCTGTCCGTCCGTCCGTGGTCGGATCTCCTCCGAAACGGCTGGACCAATCAAGTCGAAATTTGGCACACAGGTATATCGGGATCCGAGTATGATCCTAAGTAAAAAAGGGAGACAACCGCCCACTGCCACGCCCACAAATGAATTTATTGTGTTTTCAGTAAAATGCTTGTAACTTCGAGCCACTCAACATATTCCATTATTTTTGGTGTGCTGGTAAAGTACAAAAAGAGACATTTCTGGAAAAAAATGGACGCCGCCCTCCTGAGCCACCCCCACAAATAAGCCCAAAAATAAGGGCTTACAAACTTCCGAAGTAAAAGGCGTGAAGCTTCAAATTCGCAACATAGTACAGCGAATAAAATTTGGAGAAATGTGTGGAGTTATAAAAGGCCTTAATTCAGAGAATCAACTGCTAAGCAACTCATAGACGCCCTTATGGCACTCTGGGCATCTTTAAAGAATCCAGTCCCAGGGCAAATGTCTAACTTTTATCCTCCCCACTCAAGAGCCTAGCATCCAAACCAAAAAATTACATTAAAAAAATTTAAATAAAATAAGCTAAACCAAAGAACATAAATTTATTACAAAATTTACTTTTTCCACTTGAAAGGAGTCCGAATATGGATACCTAGGCCCGTCAAAGTCGACTCAAATCGACTGGACAAAAACTTCCCAAGTGCATGTGGGCATTGTGTTTTAGGCAGTCGAAATGATAATATGACAAACGTCTCTCTAATTGAGGCGCTTGTGTGAGGTAGGTAGATGGAAACATTGATATTTTAAATAGCGCATGTGACGATTGGGATAGATGGACGAGGTCTGACGATTCATTTCTTTGAATAAAAATCTTATGTTCACAAATTTCAATGTTAAGTATTTCTTGGAATGCTTACTGCTCTTTCTTCGTAAGTAATTTGAATCAGCTATAAGGGCTGCAAGTGTTATATGACTTTATAGTTTCTTGTCGCGTCTTGTTTTTTTCTTTCTTTTTTTGTTTGCTTTTGTTTTTGGAAAAAGAAGTGTTGTAGTTAGAGAACTGTTAAAGTGTTATATGTTGGATTTTCTCGTTCGATATTGTGTAGTTTCAATATGTTTGAAAATATCCTGCATATGTACATATGAAGGTACCTTGTGGCGCAGTGGAGAACAGACATTGCCTGAAATGAGATGTCTACATACATTGGCGTCGCTTAATTAAGGATCGGGCATACCGGATAGTATGCAATCACATTTGTATAAGAGACACTTGTCTTTCAAACGTAATGTTGCGGCTTGAAGAGAGTAGAAATGTGGATGAATGCAAATGCCTGAAATGTTTAGTCGCTGCGTCCGAATCAGGCACAGGATCGTCTGCCTTAATTTTCTTTTATGTCACACCACTAACAACACTCCAAGGGGGCGTGAATTTTTTCTCGTCCAGCCTGGTGATATTCAATGATAGCAGGTTTTTTTCTCTGTTTTTTTGTTTTTTCCTTGCTCCAAAAGATCCATGTGTTTGAGGATTACTAAAAATTGTTTCATCAGTTTTTCTATTTATTTAATTTATTGATAGCATAAATAATGAATTGTTTAGGCTAACAAAAATTATGCAGTAGCAACTAGGCCTGCGGCAGATTGATCAGTTTTATTGAGTCATTTACTTTCACTAAGCTAAACAGTTTGCAGAACAAGAGAGTCTAAATAGAGGACAATCAGGCATGAGCTAGAATTCGAAAGTTGGCTGGAATCCATATTCATCGATTCCACCTATCAAAATAGCCGAATCGGGTTGAGTTTGTTCGACTTTGACGAAGACCACAATTAAGTTTTTTTTTTTTTTTTTTTTTTGTTAAAACGTAGAAGAATTTCTGATGAAACCCCATCAGTTCCTTTTATAATTCGTGATCAAAAATCTCAAAATTATCACAATGATTGGGTTTAAATAAACGACGCGTGGATATCCGTTGACGAAGCGCGGCCGCAGAGTTTGAAAGGCGTTACAGTTAGCATTAAAAATGTATAAACATTTTTTTTTTTTTTTCATGATGTTTAGACACTTTTCTTTTCTTGTTTTGTAACACGGGAGAAAAACTGCGTGTTCATTCACGCTTTTGAACAACCAACAAGGCAAACAAGGCACGACACATGTTTCAATTGTCTAAACAAACGTTGGTTTTTTTTTTCTTTTTTTTTGGTTTTGGAGAGTTATTTTCCGAAACGCTGTGTTGTTCCGACTGGTTCTTCTGGCTCGTTTATATTGGTGGACATGCGCTTTTTAACCAAGAAAGGAATGACTAAGTAATTTTTTGATGGTAAATTGTAATACGAATAGAAATGAGATATAGGTAATGCGATAAAAAAGGTAAACAACAACAAGCGTAGGAGAATGCCTTGAATGAGTTTTCGGTTCGGGCCAATGCGCATGCGCACAAGCATTTGAAATTATTTTTCAATTTTCTATTACGAAATCGCTTCTTCATTCTCCTTTATTTTTCAGTCATTTTTTTTTCTTTAAATCACTGTGTTTTCTTTGCATCCAAATCAAACTCTTTAAGCGAATTAAATAACGAAGAATTGAAGGGATAAGCCAATGCGAACTTCGTTTTCTAAATTAGTCTTGGTCTTATTAAAATTTACATAGACAATTTTTTGTTTGTTTATTTTTCGAAAATTTCGCTGCTCCTATTTGCGAGTGATATGTTCGTCTGCGCCTACTCCCGCAATTATCCGAAATTAAATTGAATTTGAAATTGAAATTCGACCCCTATAATTCGTTACAGTCTTCATTTCCCATCCACTCATGACGTTGCACTTTAATCGTTCCATTTCTTTTCTTCTCATTTCATTTCATTCTGTTTCGTTTCGTTTCGTTTCGTTTCACACCCGTTCTATTGCGTTCTAATGCGTGCGCACTGCGCACCTTCGACCCGCACGAATCGCTTTCATTCCATTGTAGTACAAACTTCGGCGCGCTGTCGTTTGAACAGCCACATCCGACATTCGTATAACAACTGCAATAATAGAATGTGTAACATGATAATAACGATAATCAAAAGGGAACAACATTATAGGAGTATGTGCAATTGGCAAAACAACATCAATTACACCACGTCTTTTAATTAACTCCGCCATATCATCATCATCGTCGTATTAAAAGAATCTTATAATTTCAAATTCGATTTTCAACTATTTGAGTGCGTTGCGTTGCGTCGCGCGTTGAGCGTGAAAGCTGAGTGCTGCCGCGGCGCGCCGGCAGTAATGACCTTTTCTTTCAAATTCATTTCGAAATACTCAATTAAGATTGGCATTGCTGTGTGTGGTGTCGACCCTTTATACCGTTGATGCTGCTGCCATCGAAATGCGGCAGCTAAGGTCGTTGTATACAAAAATAATTTTAAAAAAAATTTTCTCAAATTAATTCACTCGATGCAGCAGAACGAAGAATCAAGTGGAGATCTAGAACAACCGCTCGATAATTTGCGATCTAGGTCTAGGCAGTCAGCCCTTCGAAATAGGCTTCTGAATACTTGCCCACCAGTATTTGCTCTAGTCTGGCTGAAGCCGTTTTGTTTAAGGGCCCTTCATCGAGTGCCGGATCAATAACAGAAAAGGCGAAAATTTGGCTCCTGTCCGAGTCGGCAAATTGTCTTTATCCGCCCCAGGATCTTCGTATTCATTTAAGGATGTCATATAGTCGTTTTTTACTCGAATTTCTCAAAAGTCCCCTGAAAAAGAAAACTTTGGAGGTTGCGAAATTCCATTTCTATTATACATATGTACATAGGTACTAAAGAATTGGTGATAAAGCTATTTCCGTAACCTTAAAAGCAGAGGTAATTCACTTCCGTGAAAATCCACTAGCCTGAATAAGTTGTACATAAGATAAATTGGTCTAATGACGCCGAATACTGGCAAAGTTCTATTGACATACCTATGGAAATATGGGAAATAGTGGCTTAAGTCGAAATTTCTTGTTTCGAGATATTCCAATTTTTCTACTTAAGCGCTTTATTCATATGTTAAATTTCAATTTGCTCCCACTTAAATTGAAAATTCAGAATATGTGAGCAAACTTAAGTGCACATAAGATTTTGTCCAAAATAAAAGTTTTTCAAAACTTGTGTGTACAACATAAGCTAAAAAACAAGTAAGAAAGCTAAAGTCGGTCAAGCCCGACTTTGAAATACCCAGCGTCCCGACATTATGAGCGCACTATGTTTTGCTTCTCTATTTGTGGGCGTGGCAGTGAGAGGGCAACATAAATAATTTCCCTACACCTTTCATTCGCCTTGGTGAACCTATGTTGCCAATTTGAAGCTTCTACGCCTTTTACTTCGGAAGTTACGAAAAATCTTCATTTGTGGGCGTGGCAGTGAGCGGGCTACATAAATTTTTGTTCCTAAACCTTTCATTTGCCTTGGTCAACCTATGCTGCGAATTTGAAGCTTCTACGCCTTTTACTTCACAAGTTACGATAAGCCCTTATTTTTGGGCTTATTTGTGGGCGTGGCTCGAGGAGAGCGGCGTCTATTTTTTGCCAGGATATGTCCCTTTTCGTAGTTTACCAGTACACCAAATATCAATGGAATGTGTTGAGTGGTTCGCAAGTTACAAGCATTTTACTGAAAACACATTATATTCATTTGTGGGCGTGGCAGTGGGCGGATGTCTCCCATTTTTACTTAGGATCATACTCGGATCCCGATATACCTGTGTGCCAAATTTCGACTTGATTGGTCTAGCCGTTTCGGAGGAGATCTGACCACGGACGGACGGACAGACGGACGGACGGACAGACGGACAGACGGACAGACGGACATGTCTAAATCGATTCAGTTTTTGATCCTGATTATTTCTATATATATTTTTCTATATCTCCGGAGCTTAATTCTCCCTGTTACAAGATTTGCACAAAACTAATATACCCCGCTTACGCTGGGTATAAAAAACAAATGGAAATAACTTCTTACATACAATATCATGATATTTGAAAATTACTTGAACTGAACTCTCCTTAGCGCGAGTAACGCAAAAATAGTTCCGGGGAGGAATAAATCCTTAGTGAGAGAAGGGTTTGGTTTTCCGACGTCCTTACTGATGGTCCATGATGGATTCTACACGCCCCACCTGCGACAAAAAAAAATCACTCGTCAGCGCCCTGGCTTCCTTATACCCCCAGAGCCATTAACTGATTTCTCGCTTATGTAGACTTAAGCTACTATTCCATTTTGCCACAGATATATGTATGTAACTATGCATTTTGTGCCATTTGAAGATAAGTAAGTGCCATAGGTGCCAATTATTACAAACTCAAAACAATGAAAAAATCTTTTTTGCAATTTTTGTAGACTTTGACCGTTATAAGAGGCTATCTCCTAGCTCTGTCAGAAATAAAAGACGTCATATAAAAAAAAAACGCTTCAAAAATTAATCCGAATTTTTCTGAAGTGTTTTTTTTTTATATGAAGTTTTTCATTTATGTTTCATGTCTGAAGTGTAAAGACATAAAATTATAGTTTTTGATTTGCCTTAGTATTTGACGAGCGGAAAACGCGCCTTAATAGCATACAACAAATGCAACATGGAAGCTCCGATCCACTAACATTGTAAGATTATTTTTAACCGCAGTTATGAATTTCTCATGCATTTTTTATTCAAGAAGGAGTGAATATACAAGGGCTAACGACTTTGTTGCTATGTAAGCTTTTTGTTTGACCTCGTTATTCCAATAAACTCAATTGTACGCTTATCGGAAATCACTTTTCAATAATTCATTGGCTAAGAAGTGGTTTGCTCGAAAATCGGTGGATATTTATGCCATTAAATAAACTGCTGTAAACAGCCTAGATTTTTTGTTTCCTTCCATTAGCACTTTGATCGTTTATTAACATAAATATTAAAGCTTCCTTAATGTGATAATGGTAAATAACAGTTGTAGAATTTCGAAATAGATATTCTGAGTCATACCACTGAAATAGTAGAGGAAAAACTTCAGTATAAGCAACTCACATCAAACTTCATTTCTTGAAGAGAATGAGCTTTTTTATTTCTTCGCAATTACAATACTTAAACAGCGTAGAGCCCTATAACTGGAAAGCTCAAACCGTCCAGACACTACGAAAAATGTCTCTATATGGAATTTTTCCCAACACCAATGTTATACCCTCTGATCTTATTATAAGTATATACCTATAGTTTTTATTTTACAACACGAAATATAATAACTAATTATTATATTACCCAATAATCTTATTATATCGATTAGTTCTTCGGATGAAAATATTTTTCCCACCGAACTCAGAAGCGTTTGTCAAGTTTTGAAAATTTCATTTAACGAAAGCTCCAGCTGACAATTAAGGAGGCGAAGACGAAGTCGTTATTCTCTGTATTCGTTCACTTTCCATAGCGATTCGTAATGCTCATTCAAAGATCATATCGATTCCCTCATTTTTTTCAACCAAACAATTGACGGCTATTTATACAACAGATTTTTTTATCAGAAAAAAATTTCGAAATAGAAAAACGTCATTTTTTTTTTTTTTTTGCTATCGCATTTTAATGGAAAAGTCGGTTTCGCGTCTGTTTAAACAGTCTGAGAAATAACCTTTTTCAAATATACGGGCTTTGTATGTAGAACAACTCTATAAAATATTTTTGAATCATGATTTATGGCTTTTTAATGCTTCCTAATACCTTCAACTTAAAAAATGCGGCGTTGTGTCAAAAACAGCCATGGCGAAAATTCATGCTTGCAAGTTGGAAGAAAAAAAGGGGCAATAGAAATACGTAGAGAAAAAAACCCAAAATGCTAAAAATATAATGGTTTAAAACAACTCAAAGCAACCCCAACACGACCCTGAATCGACAACTAAGGGTGTTATAATCAAGCGGCCATGATTAAGCAATAACCGACACACGTACATTTGTGAATTAAAGACCACGTCCTCTGGACATGATTTTTCCCATAACGATTTAAAAGCATTACAGAATGTGTTATGTCGAAATTCGTTCGGGTCAATGGGTACAATATTGCGAATGCGATTTCATACAAAATATCCATTCTAAAACTCGTATAGAGAGGGAGAGAGGGAGAGAGAGAGAGAAAGAGAGAAAGAGAGCGAGCGAGAGAGAGAGCGAGAGAGAGAGCGAGAGAGAGAGCGAGAGAGAGCGAGAGAGAGAGCGAGAGAGAGAGAGCGAGAGAGAGAGAGAGAGCGAGAGAGAGAGAGAGAGCGAGAGAGAGAGAGCGAGAGAGAGAGCGAGAGAGAGAGAGAGCGAGAGAGAGAGAGCGAGAGAGAGAGAGAGCGAGAGAGAGAGAGAGAGCGAGAGAGAGAGAGAGCGAGAGAGAGAGAGAGCGAGAGAGAGAGAGAGCGAGAGAGAGAGAGGACGAGAGAGAGAGAGCGAGAGAGAGAGAGAGAGAGAGAGAGAGAGCGAGAGAGAGAGAGACGAGAGAGAGAGAGAGCGAGAGAGAGAGAGAGCGAGAGAGAGAGAGAGCGAGAGAGAGAGCGAGAGAGAGAGGAGAGAGAGAGACGAGAGAGAGAGCGAGAGAGAGAGCGAGAGAGAGAGCGAGAGAGAGAGCGAAAGAGAGAGCGAGAGAGAGAGCGAGAGAGAGAGAGCGAGAGAGAGAGAGAGCGAGACTGAGAGCGAGAGAGAGAGCGAGAGAGAGAGCGAGAGAGAGAGAGCGAGAGAGAGAGCGAGAGAGAGAGAGCGAGAGAGCGAGAGAGAGAGCGAGAGAGAAAGCGAGAGAGAGAGCGAGAAAGAGAGCGAGAGAGAGAGCGAGAGAGAGAGAGAGACAGTGAGAGATAGAGAGAGCGAGAGAGAGACGGACAGACAGACAGTATGTTTTGTGGTCTGTGAAAAATAATTCCCGTCGCTTCTTACGCCCGCACAAACGCAATATACGCTTGCCACCGAATGTGTCGGGTTTTGAAAAGGATGTTAGGAAGTTAAAAATTTCCATGGTTTTTCCTTGTAATGGATGTGGGAGCTTTTGAAATATTCCTCTGACAAAACCGCAAAAACATGTTTTTTTATTTGCTTTTTAGTTTTATTCTTTTCTTCTTTTGGTTTTTGTAACAGCTGATGATTCCCTGAAAATAATGAGTAAACAAAAAATGAAGCGTGGCCGCTGAGGGTAACATAATTCTTAAGGTTTTTCAATATTATGCATAAAATGATTAAGCACTTTTTAAATGAGAAGTGAGCGAGGTTCGAAAGAGCAAAAAGAAAAGTGTATTGTATATGATTTTGAAGGGAAAGGGCGACGTTATGGTAATGAAACCGACAGGTCAGGATGATAATGAATGATGGGTGCCACAATCTAAATTGTATAAAACCATATACAAAAATTCCGATTGGGGTTGTTTTCATTCAGCATGATAAGCCAAAAAGTAAAAAGATGTTTATCAATATCGAAACCGAAAAGGGCACTTACACATTTCGTTCCCTTTTTTACTTTCGTTCGCTTGAAAATTGATCGATATCGCTTGGGGCCCCTTTTTTCCAACAGAACCTTTAAAATTAATTAAATGTTTTTTTTTTCTTAATTTTTTTATAAACATATTTTTTATTCATAAACTGCTGTCAAAGAACGATTATTTAAATTCATACACCGATCTATTAGCCTCTCTATCAAATTGTGTGTCCGCCAGGCTAAATTGGGAAAAACAATTTTCTTTATTTCTATTTTTGTTATTCTTTATTAGAATATAATGTCAAAAGGCACTTGTACGAAGCAACGCTGCGGACGCGGCCGCGGCGTGACGAAATTTCACAAGATCAAAATTGAAGTGATAAAAATTGATGTCCAATAAATTATTTAAACTAATTTATACCGTTGTATGCTCGAAAAGAGCTTCCGGGAGGAGAGAAATTAGTAGTTTGGTGTTTGAAAAAATTTTCTGTTTTACGAGATTTTCACTTTTATCAAATTTTCAATTTGAACTTTGATAAAATTTCACCCAATTCGACATAAATTAATTCCTAACATGTAGGAAGGGAGTTGTAGCCATGCGAGCCTGACAATACACTATTGGGTGCAGATAAACGGTTAGCTGTAGTATGTATGTATGTATGCTTGAATATGCTTTTGAAACAGGCCAAAAGGGCACAACTATTATGACAGAGCATTCTGGAGTTTTCCAAATTTTTTTTTCCATTTTGATGGAGACTTATAAAAATAAGCTCATTTCATTGAAACAACACGAAATAATTCGGATATTCAAATGGAACGATCAAGTAAATTTCTTTAAAGGACGTCCATGATTAAACAAGTCGACAAAATGAATAATTTTCAATTTTCTTTCTGGTTTTTAATGGTTGTTTCCTGGCTCACTAAATCAGATCATATCTGAAAACCAAATTTATTTTTTTTTTAAGTTTGATTTTGTGCTCAGGAGGACGATATTTGAAATTTTCGCGTAAATTTCTAGATTTTTCTCAAAATCTCAGGTATGTATGTGTTTTGCACTTTATGTATCTTTCTTAAAAGAAGACGAATACACCTTTAAAACGATATATCATGTGTTTCAATCAAAGTTTTACTTCAAGATCTATAGCCATTCAAATTTGAAAAATGTGGAATTTTTTGAATTTTTTTCGAAATTTTTTGAATTCATTTTGATATATTTATTCGGTAAAAATTCTGAAAATCATTTTTTTTTTGCTTTGAAACAATAACTGCGTATTTTACGTTTCCAAATTGATATGGTATGCTGAATTTGGTAGAAAATTGTAGAAGCTATAAGGAGTTTTCCGACTCTACTCAAATTCAAAATGCTCCAGGCAAAAATCGTCGAACATGTTTTTCAAACCGCTGCCGACGTTCGACTTCGATGAAAATTTATATGTATGTATATAGAATAAGTGAAAAATTCTAAGAACTTTGGTGCTAACATTTTTTTAAATACTGATTACAACTAGCCTAGTTTGGGTCTAGTTCCAAACTGGTCCAAAAAGGACTAGTTGTAATCAATTTTCTAAAAAAGTTTAAGTGCCAAAATTCTTAGAATTTTTCACTTATTCTATATACATACATATAAATTTTCATCGAAATCGGATGTCATGAAATTGTCGGATTTTTTGTGTTTTTGTTCCACAACTCTCTAAACTTCCTCTGAATTTATTCATCTTATAAACTTCAAATATCTCACAAACTGAATGCAACGGACTTTGCGAACTTTTCCCAGAAGAAGATGCTTGAATGGTAAATGCAGTTTTTATATCTGAAGATGCCCATTTCAACCTAAACGGAATATGGATTTTTTTCAACCCACAAACTCTCCACAAACTTTGCGTCACAGTGTGGTATGTAGTTTCATATTATTCCATTGTTGGGTCTTATTTCTTCGAAGAAAATGGTCAGACTGTTCAGTTACAGGACCCTATTTCTTTGGAATGTTGAGAGGCTTTTCTATATAGGAAGAACTTTGTCGAAAGAGAATTCCCTTCAACTCTGTGTGGTGGGTTTAACAAGATGGTAGAACTGCTCATATCACCCAGTCTATTACATATGAGGGAAGTGCGAAGAAAATTTCCCAATAACCTCATTTCAAGAAACTCCAAATTCCGTTGACCCCCAGGTCGCCTGGCCTTTTGCTTCTGTGGGGTTATTGAAAACAGGAATTCTACCCATCAAAGCAATCCATTCGAGCAGCAAATTAGGGGCTAATTTAAATAAGATGCCGCAAATCTATCAATAATATCTTAACTTACTTCATAATTTCTTACTCATCAGCCAATCTGTATTAAAAACCGGCGTGCGTTACTGGTCCATTTTAAGTAAGTAATTTCTATTAGAAGGCAATTGTTGCTTAGGTAACGCAGCTGTCTTGTGTTGTATTTGTATTTGAACGCTGTTACTTTTTCTTCGAAATCATAAGATTTGAAAATAGTAGAATGCATTGGTTTTTTTTTTTTAGTTCTTCGAATCGGTATTAAAAACACTCGTGAACACTTGTGCAGTCCCGTCCATTTAAGATGACACTTAAAAAGCTATTTTGTTTTGCAAGACTCCGAATAATCTCTTTCAAGAGAATTCTTGAGAAACAACAAAAATAATACTACGAGTATTTTGTACGCTGCTTAACCGTATCGTATATCCCTTGCACGCATAACTTACTGTCAGCGGCTGTCATGTGTCACAAACTGTTGATATGTCTCACGCTGCTGGAATCTAAAATAGGGGAATGTGTGGCACAGATTATTCGGTTCTACTTCTAAATAACGAAAGAAATTTATTCAATTCCTTCGGTTTTTTGCTTTCGAACTTAATCTATGCGTAGGAATCGAGTGTAGCAAAATCAATTCAAAAGAATAGAAGCTCACGGAACCAGCGACCCAACCGGTTATGCCTTTGCCCTTTTTTGTTTTTTTTAATCGTTTCGAAATTATTTTATAACGATTTACAATTTCGGTTAATTTATAATTTTTATTTTTTTGAGTCATAATAAATGGCCCTTCGACTCGGTCTAGTACGCCTATTTTCACTTAATTTCCCTACAAGTTCGAGGTATAAGAAACATGTTTGCAAGATGGACTCTTTGCAAAGCCCCTGCCACATGTAACCATATATGTATGTCACTCTCATAGATATTGCGCGGGACGTTTCGCGCCAGTTAGAAAGAGATGTTACTGGGCAGGCAAAAAAAAAAAAACGAGCGAGAGAGAAATACTTTTGGTGAGTTCCTAAGTGAAAAATTCTCATTTTGGTGGATACCCAAGACCGTGGTGGGTACCCAAGACCGTGGTGGGTACCCAAGACCGTGGTGGGTACCCAAGACCGTGGTGGGTACCCAAGACCGTAGTGAAAAGAGCCAAAGTGGAAACGGCTCCTGAGTGACATATATAGTGTATATATGGCACCTGCTTTCAGTTGTTGGTAACAAAATTACGGGAATATGATAAAATTTCACGAAAATATCTAAATGTATGTTAATTTATTTTAACCCGAATAGTGCTGAGATTATTTCACTAGAATTTCATTTTCATTTCAAAACTTTCAGAAAAAAGATTTGGGATAGCTGAGTCCAAATGTATCAAATTATGCCTCATTAGAAAGCGCCAACAATTCACTGTTGAAAATCTTCATTCATATCAAATTCAAGCTTACGTTGTGATTACACGAGCAATTTTGGTATACATACTATAACGTTGGTCTATGTTATTACCATATTACCATACGCCGGCACAGTTCGGGTTAAAAAACATTCTAGGTCTATAGTTGAACTCTATTTTATTATGTTTTCTTCGAGCCCAACCATTTGAAATCCAAAACAATACAAAATCTCTACAAGAACTCCACCCTTTGTTGAAAAAAAAAGAAAAAAAAAAAAACTGCATAATCAGACAGGCGGGCATAGGGACAGACGGACGGCGGAAGACGATTTCAAGGAGCTCATAACACACGTAACACACGTACGCGCAAACATAATATATGTACTCGCGATACGGATTGCGTTTAGAGGTATAAAGCAGGAGCATGGGTAGCTCACCGTCTACACAAGAAACAATATCCGTTTTCGATAGCAAAGGAATTTGAAAAAATTTTGACTAGAAATGTATACAATGTACATACATACATATGTACATGAAATTGTGGTAATTACACAAAATGCTTTTTCCTTTTTTAATTAACCTTTTAAGAAGCCATTTACATGCTCGGACCTCTTAAAAGATTCTACATAAATTAAGTGTGCACACTTCCTGCTCAAAAACATACTGCCGAGGTTACCAACATATGGAAACACTTAACACATTTCTCTGTGAAAATCTCAAGTGCAGACCTCAACTCGAGTACCTACGACTGACAAAAGCGATGGTAATTCAACATTTAGTCGAATTCGAATTCGAATTCATTTTCTCATTCCGACTGCTCGAAATGAAGACAAAAATTCACTTCTCTAGTACGATTCTTCGAAAGATATTTGTGTGTGTGTGTGTGTGTGTGAATTACTGTGCCCCTTTTGTTGCAGTTTTTTTTAAAATTTTTTTTTCCAGTTATTTTTTTGCACTTTAATTGCTTTCATTGCACTTGAACTAGTTCCACATTTTAAGTAATTCTTCATTTCTCCATCTCTATTCATGATTCTGTGCTTTGCTTCTTGCCTTTTCCATTCAAGCCAATCTCTGAAACTGATTTAAATCGTCATGGCTGTGGGACAAAAAAAAAAAAAAATAATGAAAAAACAAGTAAAAAAACTAAATTCGGTCATGCCCGACTTTGATATGCCCAGCTTGTTGGCTATATAGGCGCACTATATTTTTCCTTTCAAACTTCATTTCAAATTTGAAGCATTCACGTTTTTTACTTCGGAAGTTACGAAAAGTATCCATTTGTGGGCAAGGCAGTTAGCGGATATCAGCCATTTTCACTTAGGAAAATCCTTGCGAGCTCTGTGTAAAATTTCGCCTTGATTTGTCCGGCCATTTGGAAGAATATCCGACCACCGATCACAGACGGACGGACGGATAGACAGACATATATAAATCGAATCAGTTTTTGATCCTGATGAAGAACATGTGTATGTTTATATATGTCTATAGATGCGGAGCTTAGCTCTAGCTGTTACAAGATCCGCACAGAAACTACCTTGCTTACGATGGGTATAATAGAAAAAAACGAGGAAAAAGCGACTTTCTCTACAATCTCAAATCTATGGACTTTGCTTACCTTAGCTTAAAATTAGCTTTAAGTACTTCATTTCACTGCTACTTATGCCTTGGCAAGTGCAACCACTTGAGTTGCTTCGTGATGCGATGTCATGCCATGCGATGCGATGTCATGGGATGTGATGTGCCATCACTGCACTCACCAGACCTTGGCTAAAATTTCTTTTTTCCTTTATAAAGCATTGCATTTATTTTGAATCCACAGCGAATTTATTTCTCATTTCTTTGAACGAGGGCAGTAAAAATCAGGTATTGTTTCTTTGCGCATTCGAAAATTGGTCATGAACATTGGTCTATCAAAGGAATTCCGGGACCCCTCTTGGGCGATGTGAAAAAAAAAAATTAATAAATTAATGAAAGAAAAAAAAAAGTAAGTAGAGATGTTATAGTCCGGGGAGCCTGCTTTTCTATTGTTTTTTTAAATATTTTGTTTTTTGAACAGGCTCACAGATCACGGCCACAAATTACACAAGGCATTTACATTGTCATGAAACGAGCTCACATGCCTCCTGATTTCTATTCCTAATTCCCTAATGCAATGTTGATGTCCGTTTGCTGTTCCTTTGCCACGCCCATTTTTGCAACTTATGTAAGTAAATAACAAGAAGGCCTGTCAAAATAGCACAAGTTTCAAATTTGGTGAAAGCTCCTCAAATATTTCAGGTTTTAGAGCAGCTTTTTATTACTTTCATAAGAGACCCTAGGACTAGAGGTATGTTGTTAAACTGCAATTCTGGTGATGGTGCTAAACACACACATGCCCACAAACGCAATATAAACCCGTCACAGAGTGTATCCGGTATTATGGAACTCCAAAAAACCCAAAAACCTACTCCAAATTCTATCAAAAGTGTGACGAAAAATTAAAACCGAAGGTGATAGCCAACGAAGCATTTCGTTTTTGTCGAATTTCGGGCTTCTTTAACAGTTCCGGCCCGGAGGACCTCTATGCTGGTCTAAGTGGACTTCAATGACCGACCCATGAACGTGTCAGTTGGGAACGCCAATGCCATGGCACGTAGAAATGTCATTAGAAGTGAGGGTTTAAATTGCATGGCACTCGCTGCTTCATTGTCATGCTGAAGTCATCGATTCAGTCATTGGGACATTTTCGGCTCGGATATTATTACAATCAAATATATAGTGTGTACATATGTATATAATTTGTCACGCACACAAACACACCTTCCGGCCCATTCAATTGTATGTGAGCGATTCTACTGTCATTTGTTCAAAGCTTCCCAGAGAACGAAAAATTATAGAAAAGTACTAGCTTGCAACTCGGAACGAGACGAAAAAAATACAAAGGAAAACAAAAGGGAACAAAAAAAGCGAAACAAAAATTAAAGGAAAATCAACAGAAAATTGTACTCAATAATCAAACACGTGCGCTTGTATCAACAAAACAGCAATGAAGCCTTCCAAGTCGAAGTCGCAATCGGAAAATCCTCGCAGCCTAATTGGGTTCTGCTGCTCTGTTTGGCCACGTTCATATCAGAAACTTCTCTCAATAAGTAAAAGTCAAATCAGCAACACATTATTATAGCGAATTGGAGTTATTGTTATTATTGTTTCTTTTGTTGTTGTTTCTTTTGCTGTTTCTTTTGTTGTTTCTGTTGTTGTGGTTGTCAATGTTGGGTGTCGTATTCTTGGTTGATGCTGTTCTTATTTCTAATGTTGTTGTTTGTGTTGTTTCTGTTGTTGTTGCTTCTGTTGTTGTTATAATTATATTTTTATTGTGCTTTTGTTGCTCATGAAATTTCATTTGCCTTTCAAATTCTGCACAGTGTCAAAACAGAACAGAACAGAACAGACGAACGTCGACAATCAACAAACATAATTATCGCAATAAAGCAACACGAGCGAAAACGTAAGAAGACAAAGTGAGTCAAAGGTACAGAAGGACGTAGGGGTAATATAAAAGAGCAGTTGAAGTAGTAACGTGAAATTGGAAGTGGAAGCAGGGGACACGATCGAATAGCAGCAGCCTTTAACAAAAGTCAAAAGAGCTAGTCACAAAAAAAAAAAAAAAAAAAAAACAAAAATGAAACAAAGTAACATTCAACTTCCTCCATTACCCCCCATCCCAACACACATGTAGCACATTCACCACACGTGCACGGGATTACAGCATTTGATGAATAATGCGCTTGGGCACTTAGAGCAAAAAAAAAAAAAAAAAAACCCAAGACCAAAAAGGCCAAAGCGGTCGAGAGACGAACAAAGAAAACAAAGAATTAAGCAAAAGAAAAAAGAATCAAAAATAAGATATAAATTTTTGGTTTATAAAAAACTTTTATTGTAAAAATCTCCAACGAAAAAGAATAAGCAGCAATCAAATGAAGCAAGTCGGCAATAAAGTCCGAAAGGAGGTAAGATAATTTCTGCTGCAACAGCGGCGACGACGAATGCCACATGCATTATGGCTTGCAGCGTGACGTGGCATTCAGCTAGCAGTTATCAGCGAGCACGGACAAAGTCGCACGAGTTGCCAGTTGCTGCGAATACGTGTTTCTCATGCGGGCATTCAATTCACGAACAGCTCGGGCTGTTGCACAGTGGGACGTCAAGTGGAAAAAAATCCAAAAATTTTATGATGACAAAACCTATCGAATTGGGTATCATTTTAAAGGAAAATCTTCCACTAACACAAATCCGGTATATTAATTTAAACAAATAATTAGTATTGATTCTGCACTGCTTCAAAGTGAAGGCTTTTTTGGATTTTTTTTTTTTTTTTTTGTAATCAAATTATGTATATGTTTTGAGAACTTCAACAAAAAAAAAAAAATTCCTATAAATTCATTCTTTAATATGACTTCCAGACCAGTGCCGTAGCAATTCTGTTTTGCGTGAGGGGAAAAATTATTTTTCCAATTTGCGTGGGGGGGAAAAATTATTTTTTCAATTTTATTCATGGGCAAAACAAAAATCCGTGGGGAGAAAAGCCCCCTCTTGCCCCTATGGTTGCTACGGCACTGTGCCAGACTGTCAACTTAAAATCTGAATTTAGCTCCATAAGTTGAATTTAGAAAATACCCTTTCAGACTGTAAATTCTGAGTTTACGAGCTCACACGCCTGTTCGAACTTAAATTAGATGTTTGCTTTGATTGATCGAAAAGATATCATGGTATAGTGGATAGGCCTCCGCCTTGGAACCCGAAAGGCTGAGGTTCGAATCCGGGCGCAAACAAGATTAATTGGGGAGAAAGATATTTTATTTATTTTTATTATTAAAAAAAAAACGAAAATTCATTTCACCTCTAAAGATTTGAAAAAAGAAACAAACAGGTAATTTCATCGTTGTCAAAAAAGGTATTGAAATGTAAGGGTTGCAGCAACGAATGCCTAAACTCATGAGTTTTTTTCTGAATTTAAATACCCTTAACTCAGTTTAAACTCACTACTAAAGTCTACTTAAGGTACTAAATTCAGTTTAACGCAATAGTCTGGAAACCATATAAGATATCGAAGCAAATTTTGTTTTACTTATTTGATTTTTAAAATTTTTGGTAAAAAATAAAAAAAACCCAATTTTACAATAAACACATTTTTTATTACCCGACTTTAAACTTGGTAAAAATATGGGGTAAGGCCCATAAATTACAAGTTTTTTTTGTAGCCGATATCTTGTGTGTCCCGCCAGGTGCCACCTTAATTCTTATAAAATATTAAAGAATACTTTATTATCTTTCAAAGTGTGTAAAAATCATCTGCTAATTTCTGCTAGCCCATGAATAACACGTTTTTCGAAAATGGTCTAAATCTTCGTATTAAAGGTATGGAATTGGTGTAATTTTATACCGACATTCAGTGTTTTTGCCATTTCAAATTTTTTTCTTTGCCAAGACTGGGCTGGTTTTTTGTTTTTACTTTCTGTGTTAAATACACATTTAAGTTTTACAACTAAATAGTAAGCTATGTTTCGAATTTCAACTTTGTGGGGTTAAAAATTGTGAAATTTGGAGTCCCCCTTTACTTGGGGAATGGGGGTTAGGGTGGTTTGATTTTCTAAATTTTTTCAAGATTTTTTAATTATTAACTACTGGGCGATTCCATTATCGCGGGTGCAACATTTACACGTATGTTTTAGTTTCATGTAACTAAATAAAAAACATTTTTAATAAAAATAGTCTTGAATGGGCTACATCTTAATATTTTCATTGAATATTAGGTCACAAGTATTTCAAAATAATACTATTAAAGTCCTGAGAATGATTTAAACTGCCATCGCGGGTGCAACAAATTTGGCCCTACGTTTCTAGATCAGAGACAAAAAACGCATAAATCTGTTAATTGTGATACATTTTATGTGTTATGCCTTAATATTTTGTTAGATGTATATTTAACAAACTACAGGAAATGAAAAGTGTTAACAAGAGAAATATAAACAAAGAGTTAGTTATTCATTTTTATATTAATCGCGGGTGCAACCAGTCTTTTTTTTTTGCCGCTTTATAAATAACACAATATATTAACTTTTTTTGGAACGCGAAAATAAATTAATATTTCTACTTCAATTTAGTCGGTAAAATTTAACCTCAAACTGTCGGCAACGTCTGTTTTGTGACAGTTTAAAAAGGTATGACTTTAAAGTTTTGTCAGGATTTTTGAATATTAATACCTTTAAACGCGCCAATAAATGAAATATGGAGTTAAATCAAATATTAATAAATTTAATATTAATTTTCGACTTTCTTCTTTGTACTATTGAGAAAAAAACCACTTTTATCGTAAATAAAAAAATTATTATCGGAAATCGTGTATAGTGGAATCGCCCTACTACAAATTTCATAACATACAACATAGGGCAACTCGGGATTCTGTCCATGAATTGTATGGAGTCGATCCACTGTGCGTTGCTGCTGCTGCTTGTTGATGCTGCTGCCTGCAATTGCCGTCACATCGCTGCGAGTGAAATAGTTGAGTGTAACTCTCGCTTCGGCTGTGGCTATGGCTGGCAGCAAACAATGGCAATGTTGATTATTTTATTGCAATTGGCAAAATACTGCAACAACAATAACAACAACAACAATGAAAAAACGACAAAAACAAGAACAACAGCAAAACGAGGGTAACAAAATGAGCTAAGCGCTTCACAATGCACTAAACATAGGTATATTGGTCTCACACACGGCTGTATAACAACTCAACTAAAATTACTTTGTAATTTTAAAGAATGCAGCAAAATGAATTAAAATTTCAACCGAAAAGAAAAAGAAAGCAAAAAAAAAAAGAGTAAGTATCTATCGTACTGTGAATCGAGATAAATTATATTGCGAAGGTTTGAAAATTTGCATCCCTCTGTAAAATTATTGAAATCGTCTCCAGTAATTTTTTGTACTTTGACTCCCAGAAAGAGCACAACCCGAATGAACTTGATGATAATTTTGTGGTTTGTCAATTTTACAGCATTGCTTTGTGTGTATATATGTATGTCTCCTATCATAGGAGTGAAACGTTGAAATGCAGTACATACTTAAATTTGGGTGAGGCCTTCGAATCTTAATCTCTAGGTTTGTACTAATTTATTTTGCACATTTTATCTCTCCTGAATTAAGTTAAAAAGCTTTAGTCAAAAGGCTTCCTCTTTTCTCTGGGTCACAATGATGGAGAGAAAAATGGAGATGGAAAGAGAGAGAGAAAGAGAGAGCGCGAGAAAGAGAGAGCGAGAGAAAGAGAGAGAGCGAGAGAGGGAAAGAGGGAAAGAGAGAGAGCGAGAGAGGGAAAGAGAGAAAGAGAGCGAGAGAGACAGAGAGTGATAGAGAGAGATAGAGAGAGAGAGAGAGAGAGAGAGAGAGAGAGAGAAAGAGAGAGATAGAGAGATAAATAGAGGAGAGAGAGTGATAGAGAGCGGGAGAGAGAGAGCGAGAGCGAGCGAGAGAGAGAGAGAGAGAGAGAGAGAGAGAGAGCGAGAGCGAGAGAGAGCGAGAGAGAGCGAGAGAGAGCGAGAGAGAGTGAGAGAAAGCGAGAGAGAGCGAGAGAGAGCGAGAGAGAGCGAGAGAGAGCGAGAGAGAGCGAGAGAGAGCGAGAGAGAGCGATAGAGAGCGAGAGAGCGAGAGAGCGAGAGAGAGCGAGATAGAGAGAACGAGAGAGAGAGAGAGAGCGAGAGAGAGCGAGAGAGAGCGAGAGAGAGCGAGAGAGCGTGAGAGAGGGAGGGAGAGATAGGGAGAGGGAGGTCTCTCTCTCCCTCTCTCTCTCCCTCTCTCTCTCCCTCTCTCGCTCTCTCGCTCTCTCTCTCCCTCTCTCTCTCCCTCTCTCTCTCCCTCTCTCGCTCTCTCTCTCCCTCTCTATATTCTCGCTCACGCTCGCAATTTATTACATTGCATTTACATTGAAATTCGCATTGTGTTGCACATTCTTTTAACGTTGTGCGGACGTGCAACTATGCACCGTTGTTGCGCTTTGTTGGCTTCAAAGATGTTGCAGCAAAATGCATATAAATGTCGCAAATTAACTTTGGAAATTACTCGGCATTAATAAAGACAATCGAAATCATCGTCGTTGCTCTGCAAACGAAAAAAAAAAAAACAAAGAAAAACCAACAAACCCAAAAAAAAAAAAATATAAAAATCAAGAAAAATGCTTACTTAAATCGTAAGAACAAATGGCTTTTTAGCCAGTATCTAATGTCGTATCTAACGTTTCGTTCTTTAACATTTTTCAGTTTTTATTTTTTTTCTTTCCTCAAACTCCAAACGCTTTCATATCGTTTTTGCTCATTTATTTAACTTCGTATTCAATCGATGGATATACTTGACTTTTGCATTAAACTTTGCTTTTATCGTTGCAACATCTAAGCGCGGTTTATGTTTATGGGGCTTGCGCTGTCAAATGCGATAAATGCGTTGCAAAACTACCGCGCGCTCCCGCTTCGTGGCCGCTGCATTCGGCGGTGCATCTCAACGAACGAGCGAATGAATGAAAAATAAAAGGAGAAGAAATCTTAGCTAACATTGAGTAGTAAATTTAGACGGTTAACTGCAACAACATATGGGTGTAAAAATTCCTCTTCTCATGCCAACACACACACACACACAGACACACACACACACACAGTTGTGTTGATCGAACCGCGAGTTAAAAGTGAATTGCATGGATAACTAACAAATCGCAGTCATTACTTTTGAACATTTGATATTATCGTAGCTACAGTTCAAGGAAAAAATTTATTTTTAATTGGATGCGGCTTTCAAGAAATCTCGTTTGATTTGTCATGTTTTCTCATCATTAATTTGAACAAATAAATAAATAATATAAGGCAAAAGCGTGTAGGATTTCTTTAAAATCAATTTCAAAAAATTAAATTAACACTTGAAATATCTTTCAAAGTAAGTATGTATAAGTTATGCTTTCAATGGGGTTACATGCCCCATCATGACACAGCGTAAACAAAATATAATACGACTTGAATTGTCGAAAATCTCACTATCAGGCATACGCTAGAATCCGATAGCTGACGGAATCGCAATTAAAATCGACCAAAATTTCATATAGAATTTACAGATTTTGTTGGTTTTGGTTTTGGGTCGGAACTGCTATTGGTTCTTAATTGCACAGAGCCCTATTTTATCCGCTTGTCTATAAGATAAACCTTAATGTGTAAGTATATGAAATTTCAGTTGACTAAAATTCCAAGAAGAACAATTCGGGGTATCATTGACACCTGTTTAATGAGTTCCCAAAATTGGGAGATCTGGCATTAATGAGTAATGAGTAATTTTTACATCAAAACTAATCGAAATATTGAATTAGTATGTTTCGTCGTATGAGTAAAACCAAAAATTATAGAATATAACATTACCGAAATGTGCAGGTTTTAATTTTATCCCAGCGTTTGAGACGTTTTAGTTGGTGCGTAAATTTTTAAAAATATTTTTGTGAAAATTTTCCAGTTTTAATATTAAGTCAAGTGATTAAATTTGTTTTTTTTTTTTCTTGTTAATTGATTATTTTATAAGAATCTATTATCTAAAGGACGATGTAAGTTTGGGAAAACCAGGTTTTGTGAAAGTTTTAAATTGGTTGTAGTATGTTTTGTCGAATGTCAGTGGCAAAACTGTAAGCGCATAAATTCTATAATTTCAATTTTTTTTCTTGACAATTTTCATCCGTCAAAATGGTGCAATAATTTCAACCCAAGGTGTATTTAACAAGGCAATTTCAATGTTACAACAAGAACATTAAATCTGAATCTATAGGTACTGCCAAATTATATGAAATTGTTCGACTTTTTTTTAAATTTCTTTGCAACAACAAAGCAATGTGTTTGTTTTAAATGCTGTAATTGTTGTTCTTGTTGTAATATTGATATCACCTTGTTATATACACGTTGATTTCAACCAATCAGAATGCTTTCAGCGCTGCAACGTCACATGTGTACATGCGCAGAAGAATGAATTTCTGAACCTTATAAACTATCATCCTTGAGTAAAATTGTCATTACAAACTTCAATAAAATATTCATTGACACAGGTTCTGTTGCATTTATTTGCTAAAAATTGTCAATTAAGAATCTCCTATGAATCCGAATTGTTTAGATTGTGATATTTTCCATATCTTCTATTTGTATTTTCCTTTGTTCAAAGTCGAATTCAAATATTTCGAATTTTGATTTGATTTGAGAATTGTGAAGGTTTTTCCTTCCCTTCTCTATATCGTATGCAAAAATGAATTTAAAATTTTTCGTGCTTTTGCCATTCGGATGCTCAGTTAAAAAAAAAATAAATAAAAAAATAAATAAATAAATGCAATCATAAAACGAAAAGTTATGCGAAATATTTTTCTGCTCCTTGATTTTAATAACTTTGCGAACTGCAATCAAAACAAAAGCTGGGGCATATGCATGGTCTCCAATTGTGCACGAATTCATGCGCCGGAATTCCTGAAAATACGAGTATTAAAATATTTCTTTTGATATGAGACAATATTTAGAGACTATAGCTTGGGTTAGATTAGGTTAAGGGTTAAGGTTCTCATTATATAGACACACTTGGACCTATGGTCCGTTGTGATACCCTAACGCGATGAACACAACACTTATCTCTAGAACTGTTTTGAGCTGGCTACAAAACGAGCGGGCCAGGTAAGGTTTATTAAAGTCCAAGTCCACTAGGGATTCAATTGTGTACTTAATTTCCCAAGTACCTAGATTCTTCTATGCAAACACTTTCCGTTGCAGTAATAGAGGCTCTTCTTCATCATCTTCTTGGCAGCATCTGCTATAGCGGGATGTCCTAATTTGCAGTTTCACTGAATGAGCTCTTTCAGTGGACAAAGACCCGTGATGATACGGACTGATACGGATAAGTTGAATTGGGAGAGCTGTATTAGCTATTTTGATATTTTATTGTTTATGAGTAGCAAAAATGCTTTGGCTTTGAAGCATGCGGGTGAGCGAATTGTCTATCATCCCATTGGTTTAACCGACGACAGCACAGATTCTTCTGGCAAACGAAAGTGTTGGTATACCTACGGTGACCATATATTGAAATTTGAAATTGAAAAAAAAAAAACAGAACAAAAATATTTTTTTTTTAGTCTTGAACTTAGTTTATTTAAATATTTTACGAAGTTGTCACAGAACAGACCTTTCAATCGGTCCAAGGATAATGACGATCAAATTTGGACATTTTTGCTATTTTCCACTAAAAAAAAAAAGAACCCGCAGAACAAGCGCCTAAAAAACAGAACACCTCTGCTAAAAACAGATATGATGGTCACCGTAGGTATACCTCTAGCAACGTGCCGGCTACGGTTCAAATGACTGTTCGAAATTTAACATAAGTTTATTCAGGCGCGCAGCCAGGATTTCAATTTGGGGGGGGGGGGGGGGTTCGCAGAAAATTTTTCTAAATATTTTTTGTTTTTATTTTCGTAAAAAGCTTACAAAATATATAATTAAAATATATTTACATAAATATTTTACATTTTTATAAGGTGTACAAAGTAAAAAAAGTATTTTCGAAGGAACTTATTCAATTTAAAGTGCAATGTTAAGTCTGCGCTTGCTTTCAGCAAGTTTATTTAGTATGTCCTCTACACTGGGAGTAAGATCTCGATGGACGTGGAGGAGTGCTAAGGCATTTAACCTCTGTTCTGTCATTGTAGATCTAAGATAAGTTTTGAGTCGGCGGAGAGTTGAAAACGATCTCTCATTTTCACATGTGGTTATTGGAAGAGTAGCCAAAATAGTTAATAAAATAAAAATATTTGGTAAAATATCTTTTTTACAAAATTTTATAGCGTCAAACACTGTTTTTGGTCTTTCATTTTTTTCTAAATTATTAATTAATTTATACCAAATAGTGAGCTCCATTTTTGAATCATCAAAATTTCCCTCTAAATCATCTTGATAAAACTGAAAGAGTTTTTTAAATTTGTCTAAAAAATCATCAACTTTTGCAGTATCGCTTTGAGGAAATAAAACTTGAAAACCAAGAAGAATATCCTTGTGATTTGAAAAGCGATTGGTTAAGTTGACAATAAATGCATCCACAAAAGGTAAATAAAGGGAAATACGATAATAATATTCAACACTTTTAGTATGAAAATGTGCTTCGTGGTCCTGAGAATGTGCGAGCCTAGGTTTTTGCAAAATAAGTCCGCTTGATAAAGCTTGCTTCTCAGCGTTTTTAAACAATTTCTGAAATTCTTCCTCAGCGTTACTTCTTAAGGTTTGAATATTCTCTAAGCATATATCTGCTAGGACAACAGCATATTTGAGATCAATGTTTCTACCTTGTAAATATTTACATAGAACAAATGTGTAACTAAAAACTTGATTTATACAATGAAGAGATATAAGAAATTCGCCTTTTTGTAAGGCACATTTTAATAAATTAGACTGACTTGACACATTTTGATCATTCCAAGAGGAAATTCGGTCAGGAACTAAAATTATTGCATCATAAAACTTAATAAAAGAGTTTGTAGGACGGCGATGTAGAAATGTAAGCTGTGTGGTGTATTTATTCCTTAATTTGGGGGGGGGGGGGGGGGGGGGTTTGAACTCCCAAAATCCCCCCCTGGCTGCGCGCCTGAGTTTATTCCAATGAGGTTTGATACTTTGACAGTTGAAGAGTCCAAAAGAAAGACACAGAATTTGGAACTAAAATTTGTATGTTTTCATTTATGACTTCAATTGCGTAGATCTACTACGTAAAAATACTTGGATATGTCACCACAGGTGGCAGTCGCAGTCGCAATCGCAATCGCGGCGCAGCATAATTGCAAGCGATAAATTTCGCATAAATTTATGAGATTTTGACAAGCAATAAAAATTGGCAAATGACATTAAATGTAAAACTGCATAAACGTGCAAATCGCAATAAAGGAAAAATTTGGTGGCAACAAAATTCCGATGGCAAACCAGATGCGAAAGCTGGCAACAAAAATAGCTGAATAAATAAACATATAAAACAAATTGACAATCGCGCTCGACAACAGGTAAATAATAACAAACACAGCAACATCGACATCAACATCGACATCAACATTAACAACAATGGCAACGGACATATCAACATCGACCGCAAGTTGTCTTAAAACGAATCCGAAGTCAATAAACAAATCCAATTCCAAAAAGTTTTCCCTACTCGTGCAGCAAGAAATTTGCATATTTTCCGTTTCGCTTGTGCAGTTTATTTGCCTAAACAATTTGCGGGCGGCTTGCGAGTGTTGCTTGCCCAACAATGTTTTCTTGTTTTGTTGTTTTGTTTGCATTGTCAAGATGAGAGCGTCGAGAGGTGTTTATGTGCACACATGTGTATGCATGCTCGTTTGCTGGCTATATGTGTCGCATAGAAATGTCGCATATTGACATGTCGTGGTGACATTTTGGCTCATTTTCTGCGCCATATGTTGTCAACATTTCCGCCGTGTGTTTAGCATTTAATTAATTTTCAAAATGCAACGTTTCGGTTACAGTTTCAGATCCAAATGCAATTCAATTTCACTCGTAAGTTCCAGTTTCAAAGTGCTCTCGCAACAGAACACAAAACAGAACACACTATCATCTTTTATATGCCATCGCCGGTCGTGTGAGGAACGAACCATGGCCAAAAAGTCCAAATACTTAGCAATGAGTTCTGCCCGGTCTTCTCGGAGTTCCGAGTCCAATGTTTTAATCGGCATAGAACATATCGATTGGATCGATTCACATGCTTTCTTGTTACTCTCTTCCTTGTACTTATTTTAGTCAGACACCCACTCATGCTCCCGCTTCCCCATTCCGTTTCGATAATTTTCTTTTTTTTTTCTTTTTTCTTTTATTGTTATTTTATTGTATTGCATTGTATTTAAAGTAAACTAATGTTGACAGTAATAATGTTGCATGTTGAATGCTAAATGCTTGTTAAATGGTGTCCATAAACTCTTGTCTGAATTCTCTCGTATCGCGCGTATCGAATTTTTCAGTTTGCCCCAAGGGGAGTGAGACGCAGTCCAAGTCGGTGTCCGCGTCCGAGAACGACACTGAAACCCAGACCGAGACCGAGACCATGTTTTGTACGTGCTTTCGTTTTAAATTGAAGTCAATTCGTGTAAAAGGGACTAAATATTATTATGCCGTATTTTCAATTTTTTGTTTTTGTTTTGCTGTTCATTTGTATGTGGTGTAATTGGACTTCAATTCGCTATTTTAAAATTCCGTTCGTAGTTCCTTGAAGCAACCCTGCAGGAAGTACGAGCAGTTAAACTCTACCGTGTAACTAGTTCTAATTTCACTAGTACTAGTTCTTCTTTATGCTCCTGCTTATGTATTATATTCTTTAGAATATGGCGTGTGGGCTAAAAAACGAATGCTTTGGGAACTAATTGCGTTAATAGTATAGTAAAGATATAGTAAAATACGAGTGCTTTTTGAAAGATTTTCATTTTTTTTTGGTTCTCACATTTTTCGAGCCTCCTATTTGCAATATTTAAAAGACACAGAATTATTTTCGGTGTTTGTTTTATTTACAAAAATATTAAAGGTAGTTTTTATTTTTGATTTTGGTGTATCAACGCTTTTTGTAATATCATTATCATGGCAACTCATTTTACTGACACGATAAATAATTTTTCCATACAATGCAAGTCGAAGCTTCTATACGAAACTTCACCCCCGTTTTTACTAGCTCTTTAGTTCTGGTGAAAGTACTAGTTACCTCGAGCCAATTTACCACATGCATACTGGAGGGAAGTCAGAGAGCTCATTGTAAGTACTGTATACTGTGTGGGAGTGTAACTGAGGAGCGATCCCCGGCTCATGCTTTGTGTATCTTCATGTTGATTGAAATACAAAGAGTGTTTCATTTTGGATTTATAGAAACTCGACCGCTTACCGAAAAGCATTTTGATTATTTCCCTCTGTCTCCATCTCTTTCTGTATATCTATCACTCTCTTCCTGTCTCTATAACTGTCTCTCTGTCTTTTAAATACTTATTCAAATAAATGAAGTTTTGAAACTTTTTGTAAATTTGTCAATGTTTTGATGCATGAAGGAAATTTGTTACGGTTTCGGTTTTTAGCTCCAGTTACTGCGTCCTAATTGGGCAGAAGTTAAGCTGCTAAGAAGTGGGTATACTAAACCAATTAAAAAATTCAATAATTTGTGTTTTAGTTTTTAGCAGTCGTTTTGAAGCTTTTCACACAGTTGTGCTATGGCCTGCTTACAAAAAAAAAAAAAAATTATAATAATAATAAAAATAAAATAAAAACTGTGGAATAATATTTTTCAAGTCAAATTATACAGGCTCGAATCCGAAAACTGACGGAATCGAGATTTTAGTCAACTGAAGTTTCATATACAATCTTATAGACAAGCGGATAAAATAGGGCTGTGAGCAATTAAGAACCAATAGCAGATCCAACCCAAAACTAAAATCAACAAAATCTGTAAATTCTATATGAAATTTTGGTCGATTTTAATTGCGATTCCGTCAGCTTTCGGATTCTACTCTGAGCGAACTTAACCATGATTTTTTTAAAAGGACGCATTGTTATTCACAGTCCTTTTGATTTTCGAGTAGAACAAAACTTTCAAAAGAAAAATGGTTGAGTCAACAACAATTTTGGTTGATTTAAAGGAAATAATTTTAATTACATTTCCTTTAGTTCGGTATAATTCTCATTTGTTTTATAAAATAGGACATACAAAGACATTTATTCACTTTAGAAAGTTTTAAGCATTGCGAAAGCAGTCACGACAAGGGAGTGACAAAATCGGAAGAAGTCCATCCGATGGAATTAGATAGATAGGACTAGAAAAAAAATTTTTATTTTAAAAATTATCTTGTCATTTTCAAGTATGTATGTCCGTGGTTGGTTCAACAATTTAAACTTAAATCCATTTTTGAAAATTATCATTTCAATTCAACCCGAAATATGGTTGATTCAAAAGGAAAATCTTTATTTTTTCCAACAAGAAAAATTGTTAAATTTAAAATATTCCTTGTTGAAGCCGTTTTGTATGTTTTACCTTTTGATTTAACCAGCATTCTGGTTGATTTTTTTCTCTGTGTAGCATAGGCATGATAGTCTTATAGTAAAAACTATAATTATTTTGACGGCTTAGTGGCTATATCAAGCAATATAAGGCACTTGTATAAAAAAAGGTTAAAGTAGGACCTTCAAAGTACCATTTAATTAAGGACCATTCAAGGTCGAACGGATCCATTTAAATATCGTTGAAATAGATATTTTGGATATATTTGAAGCAAATGGTAGAAGTTTCGACAGTTTTGAATTCTTTTTTCGAAGAAGATGTTTTTTTTTTTACCTATTGGATATCGCTGCACACATGCAATTGGAGACGGACTATTAAGTTCAAATATTTTCTGATGCCAATTTTGTACTAAATTCAATCAAAAATGGTAAATGGAATTTTTTGAACACAGTATTCCCCGGATATATGCATCGCAGATATAAGCATTCCCCGCTGATATGCACGCGAATCTGTATCCTTTGCCTTAAATTTTCATAGAAGAAGCCCCGCTTGCTAGAACTATTTTTCGAGCATTTTGAACGGCGCTTATATCCGCGGAGTTCTGTACACAAGAATCGATGAATTATTCGTAGAAACTTGGGATATATCATCCTACAAATGCTAAGAACAGAAAAGCGGTTTAAAAATAGAAGCAGGTGTTGCATGAAGAATCAAATTTTTTATAGCAATTTAATCATGCTTTGATTCTTATTCTTGCGTGTTCATGTGTCGCGGTCTATCCCGGGGTCCACAAAACGCGACCACTTCCTCCAATTTGTTCTGTCGGCTGCATTATCCGAGGTAAGTCCCACAGTCCCAATTTATTGTGCTGCTTTAAGGAATTCTAATAAAGAAAATTCCCTTTTCATTTACAATTTTTCGATGATATACCTTGGGCGTTTTCTAGTTGTCAAACTCATATGACGTTAGTAAACCTTAACTCGCTCGAAGCTCATTTGAACGCTTTGAGTAAATGTATCGGGTTAAGAAATTAACCCCTATAGTGAGAACATAGCATTACTTATTTATTTAATTCTTAAGAGATCTATGACTTTTGACGCACTTATAATGAGTATGGAAGTATTAAGAGGACCTTGGTTTTGACCCGTAGCGTGGTCTCGTTGATGTGACCGTAAGCTTTGTTTTTTTTCTATCCCAGCCTTTTAATTTTTTTTTTGGGTTCATGATTAAATTTTGTGGGAAGCGAATTAAAGAAGAGCAGGAAATTCAATTTGATAGCTGCATAGATGAAGAAGTTCAGGTCACAGCTTTCTTGTCCATTTTCCAAACCTTTTGGAATATTGATGGACCTAAATAAAGGACTTCCGATTATTTCTCATAATGGAAAAAGTGAAAACGTGAGTGCAGTTAAAATTGAAAGAAATTTGCAACCTTTTAAAGGTACCTATAGACACTAGAACACGATGGTCTTAACTTTAGACCTAAAAGCATAGAATGTACTCTCTCTTAAGCGGACACCTACGGAACCGATAAATTTGTCTGCTTAACCGGGGTGTTCGCTTAAGACGAAACTATTTGAGATGATAGAATGCTAAAGCATTCCCTTAAAGTGTCCTCTTAAGAGGAGTGTCCGCAAGGAGAGTGTACACTGTAAATTTTAGGTAAGTTAACATACTCCTATATTTTGCGATTGATCAAAGAATGAGTTTCGATATATGTAAATTTAAAGTTTGTTCTTGTGAGAAAAGGCGCAGCACTTGCTCTATTTTATGTAACTACTTACAGTTAAAATCGGTTATAACGATACCGCTTATGACGATTATCGTTATAGCAATGAAAATTTTAGGTAAAGTTTGGTTCGCTTTTTTAATTCTTCTTAATTTCTGTTACTGGATATAGCGAGTATCGGTTATAACGATGGATTTTTTCTGGTCCCTTCGACATCGTTATAACCGATTTTCACTTTAGCTTTAAACGAACACATTTTTTATATTTTTTTTTTGCAGAATTCTCTACAATTTTCAAAGTGCATGGGTTATGATTTCTTTCTTAATTTAAATCATGTCCCGAAGTGTTGTTATCTTTGCTTTGGTGTCTTTTAATATCTTCATCAAATGAAGCGAATCCGCTAAAAACGTTCCAAGTGACAAATTTATTCAACCTAATTTTTTGTGCTTTCACTTTCAATTATGCTCTATCCTTTTTATACCCAGCGTAAGCGGGGTATATTAGTTTTGTGCGAATCTTGTAACAGGGAGAATTAAGCTCCGGAGATATAGACATATATATATAGAAATGATCAGGATCAAAAACTGAATCGATTTAGACATGTCCGTCTGTCCGTCTGTCCGTCTGTCCGTCCGTCCGTCCGTCCGTCCGTCCGTCTGTCCGTCTGTCCGTCTGTCCGTCCGTCCGTGGTCGGATCTCCTCCGAAACGGCTGGACCAATCAAGTAGAAATTTGGCACACAGGTATATCGAGAACCGAGTATGATCCTAAGTAAAAATGGGAGACATCCGCCCACTGCCACGCCCACAAATGAATATAATGTGTTTTCAGTAAAATGCTTGTAACTTGCCAACCACTCAACACATTCCATTGATATTTGGTGTATTGTTAAAGTACAAAAAGGGACATATCCTGGAAAAAAATGGACGCCGCCCTCCGTGAGCCACGCCCACAAATAAGCCCACAAATAAGGGCTTATCGTAACTTGTGAAGTAAAAGGCGTAGAAGCTTCAAATTCGCAACATAGGTTGACCAAGGCGAATAAAAGGTTTAGGTAAAAAATGTATATGGCCCGCCCCCTGCCACGCCCACAAATGGAGATTTTTCGTAACTTCCGAACTAATAGGCGTAGACGCTTCAAATTCGCAACATAGGTTGACCAAGGCAAATGAAAGGTGTAGGGAAAAAATTTAAATGGCCCGCCCCCTGCCACGCCCACTAATGAAGATTTTTCGTAACTTCCGAAGTAAAAGGCGTAGAAGCTTCAAATTCGCAACATAGGTTCACCAAGGCGAATGAACGGTGTACGGAAATAATATATGTTGCCCTCCCACTGCCACGCCCACAAATAGAGAAGCAAAACATAGTGCGCTCACAATGTCGGGACGCTGGGTATTTCAAAGTCGGGCTTGACCGACTTTAGCTTTCTTACTTGTTTATCCATTTAAGCTATCCCAAAAATATTCTTCTTAGGAATTTCTCAATAAATCGGAACCTTAAAGAATTAAAGTGCCTCTGAAACTCTGTACTGGCTGACATGAAAAATTCATAAAAATATGAAATATTTCACTTGCAACGTTATTCGCGGCTCCGCTTCAAATGAGAAACAAAGAACCAATCATCCGGAAACGGATTTTTTTTTTTTTTTCAAGATTTATAATATCATAGGCATGCTGACACAATTCATTACAGAATAATTACAGAAAACTCGGACCACAAAATCTTCTCACGAAACTCATTTAAAAGATTGATGCATCTATAATGCGGAATTACTTATATAATTATGTAGGTACATACATATCTATTTAATATGGTGCAAAATTTGATATATTTGGGAGCTTGATAACCACGCCAACGCATTAGTTCGGACATTCAAAATAGTTTAGGTTTTCAATATCGTTTTAAAATCAAGTCTGGATTGATACAACGCTATCGGAGTTGAACCGAAAGTGAAGTTTTCGAATCAAGGAGGTCGAATTTTGGACACGATCTTTTAAAACTCATTGAAAATGATTTCCATAATTTTAACGTTTCAAAAATGGAACAATTCTGACCTTTTCAAAGCTGCCTTAGTATCCGCCGAATTTGAGTCCTTGATACGAATCCTGGGTTGTGTAAGCACAAGCACATGTGTCAGACTTTCCGCTATATACTTCTATATATTTCTGTGTGTATATATATATAAATATATATAAATTGCTTTATATGATATTAATGCCTTTTGGCTTTTTTCACGATCTGCATATAATGAGCTTGTTTAATCAATTTTTTCACTTCGATTAATTGCCTTTATGCCTCTTGATCTTCCCATTAATCAATCCAATTATAAATTGATAAAGCCGAGTGATGTGTTATGTTTGTTGCTGTCGTGAATGATGCTCGCCTCATATACATACATACATCCAACGCATCAATTCGTCACGTATGCTGAAGCGACAGCGACAGCGGCACAATTAATTCAAATTATTTGAATGCGCGCAGTGAATGCGAAACTTCAGAAATTGATAACAACATAAAAAGCATGATTCAATAAAAGAGATTAAACGGAACAACAAAAAAGAACAAAAAACAAGTACAATTACACTTTTGAGGAGAGATTTCTATTTCTTTTGCCGATTGATTCTTTCTTGCACTCAGAAATCACAGAAATTTTTTCCCTTTTTTTTTTTTTATTTAAATTTTAAATGAAATCCAGATGAAGCGATGAATGCATTAACATCCGCCAGTTAGATTTTTTCTCTATCGTTTTGTCAGACACAATTGCACAAAGAACATGAACGGTGGGTGCTAGTGTTGCTGCTGCTGTTGGCTATGGTGCTTCACGGTTGAATTACACGTATCACTGATAAGAGCAACAATGAACTTTCGAACGCGTAATTGGAGAACTTCAATTGCTGCACGAGACTGCGTGTCTGTCTGGCTGTCTGTATGTGTCCGTGTGCCTGTTGTGCTGCCGGGCTGGCAGCGTTAAGGTGATGGTTATCGATGTCACTATTTCAGCGACACCGATGCCGACGCCGTTTCAGTTCACCAATTCCAAGAAGCACTAGAGACTCGGGAGTAAATGACAGCACTTAAGGGCAATTAAATGCACAATCTCTCACCTAACCATTGGTTAAGGGCTGTGACTGTAATATGGCTTGATGATGTGCGCTACTTTCTTTGACAGTTAAGATATTAAATCTCGAGTGGCTCGAGGAAATTGGTAGCATAACTGCTTCCGCTCTTTATTCAGATAATGTCTGGTGGTGTGAAGTACTTTTTCTTTTTTGTTAATTTTTACTATTCTTCACTGAATTTCAAAAAATTCAAATTTTTATTTATTTATTTTATTTTTATTTTTTTATTTTCTAATTTTTTTTATTTTTTTTATGACCGCGTTTTTTCGAACTTTGTTCTTCTTGCATTAAGAATTAAATTTTCATCTCGAATTTTCAAATCTCGCGGGTTTAAGCGATTTTGACAGCGCAAAAATAAATTACTTTAATTTCGGCACGAAATTCATTTTACCGTAAATGAAGTTTCAAATTTTTAACACGATTTTTCCGCATTGCCCACCCTTTCATCGAAAATGTTAAACAGAAACTGGTTCTTCAAAAATTCAAAAGACCAAAGATACCAATAAAAACAGCATCGAACCTGTTCGACGCAACATGGAGCAAGCACAGCGTTCGTGCAATTGCTTTGCTCTGAGCGACAGTTTTTATAATCTTCTGCGTGAGTAACATTTACAGCAGTCGTTGGTACGCTATAGATGTGTACGATGGGGTCGGCCCACATGCGATTGACCAAATTCGAAAAGGAATTCCAATACCAAGCATTTTAGTCTTTTTCGTATTTTAGACGTGCACTTACTTTATGTTGAAAGAGAATAGCGAAATTCGAATGAATATTTTTACTACGGGTTCCTTTTAAGACAAAAAATAATGTCCTTTTAAAAACATCCCGAACTATCGCTTTGAAAATTCAGGTACGGTAAATTTTTTTTCAGCGGGTTAAAGAGCTGTTAGAATTAATTAAGAAAGTACTTTGTGTCCAAAGAGAGAAAAATAGAGAAAACGAGAGAAAAAGAGAGAAAAAAAGAAAATATATAGAAAGAAAAAAAGAAAGAAAAGAAAAAAAGAGAAAAAAAGAAAGAAGAGAGAAAGAAGAAGAGAGAAAAAGAAAGAGGAAAGAGAGAAAGAGAGAAAGAGAGAAAGAAGAGAAAGAGAGAAGAGAGAAGAAAGAGAGAAAGAGAGAAAGAGAGAAAGAGAGAAAGAGAGAAAGAGAGAAAGAGAGAAAGAGAGAAAGAGAGAAAGAGAGAAAGAGAGAAAGAGAGAAAGAGAGAAAGAGAGAAAGAGAGAAAGAGAGAAAGAGAGAAGAAAGAGAGAGAGAGAGAGAAAGAGAGAAAAGAAAAGAGAGAGAGAAAGAGAGAAAGAGAAAAGAGAGAAAGAGAAGAGAGAGAAAAGAAAGAGAGAAAGAGAGAAAAGATGAAAGAGAGAAAGAGAGAAAGAGAGAAAGAAAGAGAGAGAGAAAGAGAGAAAGAGAAGAAGAGAAAAGAGAAGAAGAAAGAAGAGAGAAAAGAGAAGAAGAGAGAAAGAGAGAAGAGAAAAGAAAGAGAGAAGAGAGAGAAGAGAAGAAAGAGAAGAAAGAGAGAAAAGAGAGAAAGAGAGAAAGAGAGAAGGAGAGAAGAGAAAGAGAGAAGGAGAAAGAGAGAAAAGAGAAAGAGAGAGAGAGAGAAAGAGAAGAAAAGAGAAAGGAGAAAGAGAAGAAAGAAGGAGAAAGAGAAAGAGAAGAAAAAAGAGAAGAAAGAATGAGAAAGTAGAGAAAAGAGAAAAAGATAGGAAAAGAGAGAAAGAAAGAAAAAAGAGAAACAGAATGCAAAAGAGAGACAAAGAGAGATAAAGAGAGACAAAGAGAGACAAAGAGAGACAAAGAGAGACAAAGAGAGACAAAGAGAGACAAAGAGAGACAAGAGAGAAAAGAGAGACAAAGAGAGACAAAGAGAGACAAAGAGAGACAAAGAGAGACAAAGAGAGACAAAGAGAGACAAAGAGAGACAAAGAGAGACAAAGAGAGACAAAGAGAGACAAAGAGAGACAAAGAGAGACAAAGAGAGACAAAGAGAGACAAAGAGAGACAAAGAGAGACAAAGAGAGACAAAGAGAGACAAAGAGAGACAAAGAGAGACAAAGAGAGACAAAGAGAGACAAAGAGAGACAAAGAGAGACAAAGAGAGACAAAGAGAGACAAAGAGAGACAAAGAGAGACAAAGAGAGACAAAGAGAGACAAAGAGAGACAAAGAGAGACAAAGAGAGACAAAGAGAGACAAAGAGAGACAAAGAGAGATAAAGAGAGACAAAGAGAGACAAAAAGAATAAAGAGAATAAAGAGAATAAAGAATAAAGAGAATAAAGAGAATAAAGAGAATAAAGAGATTAAAGAGAATAAAGAGAATAAAGAGAATAAAGAGAATAAAGAGAATAAAGAGAATAAAGAGAATAAAGAGAATAAAGAGAATAAAGAGAATAAAGAGAATAAAGAGAATAAAGAGAATAAAGAGAATAAAGAGAATAAAGAGAATAAAGAGAATAAAGAGAATAAAGAGAATAAAGAGAATAAAGAGAATAAAGAGAATAAAGAGAATAAAAGAATAAAAAGAATAAAAGAATAAAGAGAAAAAAGAGAATAAAGCGAGAGAAAGATAGAGCTTAGAGAGTGCAATATAGAGAAAAGGGAGATAAACATTGAGAAATGTGGTCAATTGAGATAAGAGAGAGAAAGAGGAGGAAACGGAATTAAGAGAGAAAAAGAACGAGATAAAGAGTCAAAGGAACAAAAAAGGGAAAGCGAGAAATAGGGTCAGAAAGACAGATAAAAAGCAAAAGACAAATAGAAAGAAACTGAAAAGCCAAAGATAAAGAAAGAAGCAGAGCAAGAAAGAGAAAGAAAGAAAAAGAAAGATAAATAAAGAAAAAGAACGACAAATAAAAAAAAACCAAGAAAAAGAAAAAAAGATAGAGAGAAGGAAAAAGAGAAAGGCAAGAGAGAGAGAAAGAGAAAGAAAGAGTGATAAAAAAAAGACAAAAAGAAAGAAACCGAGAGAGAAAGAGATGAACGAGGGAGAAAGAGAGAGAAAAGATAAAAAGGAAAAGAGAGATAGGTATAAAGAGAGGAAGAAGGTGACAGAGAAAGAAAGGGAGAAAGAATTAGAGGCCGAGAGAGGCAAATAGAGGCAGAGAAAAGAAGAGAGAGAAAAGGGAAATAACGAGAGGGGGAGAGAGGAATGGAGATAACATGAGAGATGAGGTTTAATAATTTTTGATAACGTTAGCAAACCAAAAAACCAAAACATAAAATAAACTCCGCTTTTTCATATGGAATCTACTCCCTTAGTCGCATTTTGGCATGCTACTTTTTATTTCGTCGAGGTTCGAACACTGATGCAACATCGAACCGAACTTTCCTAAGCATACTAACCACAAAATAGGCACAACTCAAAATTTCGCATTTGTCAAAAATAATCCAGTTTCTTTCGAAGCCTTCAAAAATATTTTTCTTTTTTAATAAATTTATATAATTACTAATAAGCTGGTGTACCAACCGATATATCTAAGCTCTCTGGGTGTTGGTTTTTCCTTGAGTAATTTGCAGTCGAGTGTGAGACAATGGATTTAAAAGTTTTTGAATTGTGTCGGTCTTGTGAAAATGGTCGCACAATTTAGTTCTTTGAAAGCTGTTCCACACTTTGTGTTTTGAGTTTGTGATTCCAATACGCAGAAGTTGCGTTTTCAATTTTCTTCTTCATGTCGAACAAGAGAAGCATTCTTGCACGGGAAATAAAGAAAAACAGCTGATTTTTTGTTTATTTTGGAGAGCAGTCAGCGGGGGAAAACACAATTTCAGAGTACGGAAATTCAATGATTGTTCGAGCATTGAATTTTTCGTACAAAAGAATTTTTTCCATCTATTCTCCCGTGTTGTATTTTTAATATACGTTCATTTCATTATCTGCATAGAGTTTCAGATAAAATAAACTATTCGAACTATTTAACTCCATTTAGTATTATATTATTATTGTTATTATATTTTGAAACGTTTCAAAAATCTTTAAGCCGACAAGAAATGCCTTATATTACCATTTTAGGTCCTTTTGAAAGTACTTAAGATATCAACACTTCCATTTAGTTCCAATAAGAATCCTGGAATTTGAATGCAGGTCAAACGGCAACTTGTTTCACATAACTGAAAGGAAGATATTTAAATCCAAGCAGCTCCCAAAAAGTTCCTTTTAAGTCGTCTGCACAAACTTCGGGCTTTCGGCTTAACCACATTGTGATCATCTTCTTGTGTTATGTTGTGATCCCTGGCATTTCAGAGTGGAATTGAAACCAAAAAAGAAAAAAATAAAAAATATAAAAATCTGTGTACACCCTGACCGTATAAAACTTTGATCAAGCTTTAGTCTAAACTCTGAACCACTCTCTGGCATACATCCAATATGCCTGGACATACCTTCACAATGTTCCCACCATCTTCTAAGGTAGCAGATTTAGCTGCCGCTACCGAACAAAGGGATAATATAAGGTAACGAAGTTTGCTTTAGGCTCAAATTATGTGAATCAGAAAATGTCCTTCATTTGAAAAGAAGAAAAAAAAAAACAGTTTTTACCCGATTTGTTTCTTTTTTGTGCGGGGGATTGAGAAAATTTTAGTTGAGGTTTTCCCAAAGGGTTGTTTTCTTGATTGCGTTCTTATTTAGTTGATTGAAATTGAATGGTAAATTGCTTGGCTTTTATATTCCTTATATATCCTTTGTGGCAAACCACATCATGTTCACTGCGGGAATTAGTTATGCTAAAGAGTATTCAAAACAAAGCACTGGGCTGTAGACAGGGAAGAATGGAGTGATAGTAAAGGTTGAAAGTGGGTAAGCGACGGTACGGAGGGTAGAGGATTGACGAAAAAAGGTGCCGAAAAGAGAGGATACTTCGGTGGAATCATCTTAGAGAGAATGCGAAAAACTTTTATTATAGAAAGTTCTGAAAGGGCAAGTTGAGAAATGTATCTAGCCATGATACAAAGACAGCAAGATAGCGCCATTTCGAGTACCGCTATTTTGTAGCATTCGCATTGTTGTTGTTTCCCATGCTAAAGTTTAGTTGTGACGTTGAGCTTAACATGCAAAACAATAACAACGAAGCTCTCATTTTGTATTTGTGACATCATCGGGCTGAAATGGCGCTATCTTGTTTTCTTGTATCATGGTATCTAGCAGGTCCCAAACTATATCTTTGTAACTGACTTTGCGATATCAGTTTTTATTTTTTTTTAAACTTTTTTTGGTTTTGCTATTTCATAAATTTTTACAGTGCAGCAAGCTGAAAATAATTTAAGAACTACCCCAATAAAACAAAGTACAACATATTTACACCATATTCACATGATTTCATACAACAAGAAACGCTGCAGGCACGCGTTTCTTATGATAGACAGAATCTACACAGTTCTATAGAAACTAATGATTTCATTATAATCTCTCATGTTTCAGTCATATTAACAAAATGGCAATGTTTCATAGTATAGTGATATATTCACCTCAAATTCATATCATATTGTGATATCATTGTATGCGGCTCAATTTCGCTCATTTTTCAATTCCTACATAATGCATTGCTATGTCTGCATATTCGCCTCAAATTCACATCGTATTGTGATATCATAGCATGTTGGAATATTCCCCTATTTTCAAAATTTTAAAAACAAAAAACCTAAAATATTTAGTTTTTATTTTTATATTATGTATTCATGCGCTATGGTTGAAAGTTAAAATATTTGCAATGGAAATGTTTGAACTTGTTACGATTATATTGCTATAAAAAGTAACTACTAATTACACTGTGCTAGTAGAAAATAAGATAAGACCGGAGCGTATTTTAGCAACAGTCTCTCAGGCTATGAAGTTCAAGGATAGTGTAGAAAGTGCTATAGATAAGTGGTAGGTAGGTGGTAGGTAGAGGTTGGAGTGGTTGTAGCTCAGGCCTATTTATCGACCTATTGTTTGTGATACACACCACAAGGAGTTTTTTCTTGTGTTTTTATGAGCGCATGCCTTTTAATGTAGTGTACCTTTAACATACGGTTTATGAAAAACCAGTGCAAGGCTTGGATCATTTCGCTGTGCCGGGAATCGAACCTCGGACTCTGGCATCGAGAGCATAGCACGCATCCCCTACACTATCTCCGAGGAACAAGAACTGCTATGCTTGTGAGTTTATAAATGACAGATACATGAAAATAAATTCAAAAACACTAAATGATATAAGGTCATCCAATCAAGTCAGTTCGATGTAGTTTTGAAATAATATTTTGAGGAATACAGCTGTCATCAAATTGTTGATCATATGGAGACATTTATTGAACTCATTTTTTCTTCATATACACGGCATGTTGTGATATCATTTCTTGAAGGAATATTCGCTACAATTTCAAATCCGAACATAATTTCTTTTTAGGATTGCATTTTCGACTCATGAAAATTAGTCGACTCGATATATTTTTGATCTCATATAATGCAATAAAATATTTTTATCAAACATTCTTCATTTTGCGGTAGTGTCTTGAGTTCATTGTATGATGGAATGCCTGTATATTTATGTCTACTCATAACTTGATCAAAATAGAGTCGGTTCATGTTTTCATTTAAATACGCACAATTTATTAATAATTGATATCATGATAGTACAGCAACGTATGCTATAAAAATTTCTTCATTTTGCGGGAATATCCTGATATCATGTTATGAATATCACAATGTTCTATTGGGGTAAGCTTAATTTTTAGCTATACTACTTAACAAATAAAAATTTGCGATATCATTTGGGCAGGGGAAAAAGGGGTTCAATGTGCCGGGGTTAAGTCGTTTCAGTCCAAATAGCTCAGCAAAAAGAAGATAGAGCGCATCTGGAAACGGCATACTAAACTATAGGGACAGCCAGTTTAGAGACAATGTTTCGGCATGCAACAGTAGTAATTGATAAGGGGTAGATCGCAGAAGACAATGTTTTTGTCCCTAAGCTTGTAGGTCTATTTCAATCAATTCAATTTACTTGCTATTTTTGAGGGACTTTTTCTCATCAGTTGGACAAACTAGAGTGATTATTTGTTTTATATCGATGGCAATTTTTTTGTGACTTGTTCGGTTACAATTAGAGGTAGGTACAGGTGGGGTTCAAAATTCCCCAGATTGACTTTGTACGTAAGACGATACAGTCGAAACTCTCTATAACGAAATTCTCTCTTTAGCGAATCTTTTGAAGGTTTTTTCGCTATAATTATTTTTACTGCCGTTTTTTCTCTTTATAAAAAATTTTCTCTGTAAGGTTTTTGTTTTTCGGTCCCTTGGAGTTCGTTGTAGAGCAGTGTCGGCCAAATTTCGATTAACCAAGCACATGTGCAGGGATGCCCGCGGAGCAAGCTTCGGGACAGTAGACCGAAAAACTATTGACGAACTAGTGACGTCGGTACTATTATGTAGACCAGTGGCGTAGCGACGTTGAAAAATTATGTGTTATGTGTCATGGAACACATGGAACACCGGTAGCTACGCCACTGATGTAGACAAAAGGAGTACTTTTTCGCTAGTCACCAGTAATTAATATTAATATATATTTATATTTCCGCTTTCAATAAAATTAACTTGAATTTAAGTTTTAACGAGTCTAACTTGTTCAATTTTGCGGCACATTTTACAAGGAGACACGTTGTTGACATGGTCAATGGAGATGAACTATATCTCTTGACAGTACAGTTTCTCTAATGACACCGCCTATAAATACTGTTGACGTTGTCACTAGTTCTCTTGTCTATATTGACGTCAATATAGACATGGGGCCATATGGCGACAGACTTCCTGCAGGGAGCGAAGTCGACAGTGCATTCACACACACAATTATGAATGTTTACGTATAGGTTTGGCCATCACTGTGTAGAGAGTAGTAAGCTTGAGAAAGCAGCTCGAGAACAACAAACATGTTTTATGACAATATTTTGTTTTATAAGTAAGTTGAAGAACACTTTCATATCCACCACGGGTTAGATTTCGAGACGCCTGTTCCACCACCACTAGGATAAGACATTGCCGGATTACTTAATAAATTCCCTTTAATTTTTTTGTGTCTTTTGCTAGAAAAAAATAATGGGATTACGGAATTTCTGAAAACATACATATCATTCCTTGTCCTTAAAGCTCACAAGTGCATGACGCGCATATTCTTTGTGACAGTTGAATATTATATTGGTAATAATTGCAATTGACAGTAGAAGAACTTTACTCAACTGTGGAGTAGCCAACCCTTTGGTTCAGCGAGTTGTTCCTCGTCGGATTGCGACGGGAAAATTGTCCTGAACAAAAATATGAAATCGGCGAATATGACTAAAGGATTTGAAACTAGAACAAAATTCGGTTTTTTTTTTTTTTTATACAGAAATCATGGATTATAAATCTTTCTATTACTTTCATATTCCGTCCTATTAAAAAATCGGAATGTCTCCGCTACAAGAGTCCTTCTAGGATAGGTGGGAGAACATGCGTACTTGTAATAAGGCCAGGCAGACCTAGCCTCTTGTAAGTTAGCGAAGAACAGAGGAGCTCCTAAAGCTGCCTAAATGTCGCCTCTCGGTGCTAGTTTGAGTGCTGACTGGACACTGCTTGGTTGGCCTCCCCGCGCGAGAAGATTATGAGCGACAGGCTTCGATTTTTGTAGAAGTTGTCAGGATGAGGAAGAAACTTCTGCTAACAGCTGCTCTTACATTGTCCGGCCCTTGCGAGGCAAAGGCAACCTTTTTTTAGGGGTCTTTTTTTTAACTCACTTTCTGAAATTGATTTTATCGACCCGTTGAGTATATCTAGCTTCATCTAAAGCGCTAAATGTTTTAAAAAATAGATGTTCGTAAGTACGCATGTATATCTGTGAGAAGAGATTGGGTATCACAATGAACCAACCTGGTCTAAGTGCGCCCTAGGAGCGGCCCATCTAACCTAATCTAATCTAACCCCTACTATAGAAAATGTTTCACTTTCGCTCAAAGCTCATCATAATTTTTCCCCAATGTCTTTTACGAGTATTCTTTCCGACCAAGCGGCTCTTTATTTCTCAAAACTTTGGCATCATAATAGCATAATTGCATAATTATCTCTTTGAATTTATCTGAACCCCATCTTTTTTATCTAAAACAGAATTCAGCGCAACGACACATACCGACTGACGATGCTGAGGTTGGTTCTTGTTTTTGGCAATGAGAAAAAATAAACTACCATGACGAATCCTATTCCTGACCCCCGCTAGATTTTCTCATTAATTTGAGAACATCCATGTCATTGCCCATGCATCGAATCGTGTGTCACATTACGCGGAAATATTTGCTGACATTTTGCGTTCCTTCAGAGATCGCGTTCGCGTTTTCGCGTTTGCGTTCGCGTTCGCTCTTGAGTTTGAGTTTGAAGTTGAGTTGATTTGATGGGGAAACATGGAACCTACAGTATCATGGCGACAAGCTAACATCGCCCGTGTCTCTGTTGTCTCGGTTTTTGTTTTTCGGCCTCTATGTCTGTCTGTCTGTCTGTCTGGTTGGCTGTCTCTAGGTACAAAGATGAATAGAGAAGAATAGTTTCTAATATTGTTCGTATATTTTAGTTATGTTGTTCGCATTTGTTTCGCTCGCCGCGCCGCGCCGCGCCGTGTCGTCTCATCGTGAAGCCGCATCACAGTTTCGCGGTATTTTGCATTTGACAGAAAATGGTAACGCACGATGGGAATATGTCCCTCTGTCGGTTGGCATTGCATGACATATTGGAGTCGACACCACCTTGAGCAGACGTACGGACATAGACAGCTGATGGCATGCAGTTCAGTGCCCAAAATATGCATCCTACTCCGTGAGACTATAATTTCAAACCTTTCGCTAGCTTACAAGTGGTCAAGCTGCATTTAACAGCCGATATTTATGCCCTTGGTGCATATATATGTACATGATGAATAAGTAAAAATTCAGAATTTCGCTTCGGCAGTCAAAAAATTTCGTTCCAGCACCCGTTTTTCTCAATCAATTTGTGTTACAATTATTTATAATAATATTTTCGGTTCGCATAATTTACATCTTTAACTTTGAACTCTTCAATCTGCTAAGGCCTTGTAAAATTTTGTAGAGAAACCGTGTGCTTAAAATTTCTCACACATTATTAGCGGCATTGCCATCAGCAGTATTTAAAATTGAGGAAAGAAAAAAACAAAAAACCAAAACGCACCCTAAAGACTGCTTCAGACCAAATTCGTGTAAGTTACTAATTTCGAAAAATCGTTTTCTTCTTCATCGTTTTTAAATGCCATTAAAGCATTTTTAATTATAGACAAATAACAAAATTTTAACTTAAATTAATGATGCCACTAAAAACTCGAGACGTTCCAAATAACGAAGTTAAAAAAAAAAAAAACAAGTAAGAGTGTTATTGTCAGGCGAGCCGGCCAAAACAATACCCGGCTCGCACATACAGTCAATGAAAAAAGTTTACGTCCACCTTTGAACTTCTCAACAAAACTAAACTCCAGAGTGTAAATATTTTTTGATGAAATAAGAAAGACTAGGGATTTTTATTGAAGAACAAGAAAAAAATCCTTCAAAATTACGTTAATTAAAGAAAAGAGCGAGAGAAGAACAAAAAATGACGAAAATTCATATCAAAAAAGTTTACGTACACATGAAGCCCTTTTCATAGAAAACGGGTTCCGATTGCAAAGTTAATATTCTGTGGGTACTCCCTTGGATTTTATAATGACTTGCAGAAGTCTTCTGATGCTTTTGAACAAACGACCAGTATCCCTTTGGGTCATTTTTGTCATAATAGTTCCTGATGCCGCAATAAGGACCTCCTTTGAGGATTTTTGATAGTTTTGAATCCTTTTCTATAGGACACTCCAAGTATGCTCGATAGGGTTCATATTAGGGGATTGCGTAGGTGAATGCAATCGCTTCCAGAAGTTATACGAGAGCCATTGCCGTGTGGGCGGGTCCATTATATTGCTCAAACTAAAGCTTCGTGGTTTTCCGTCCCAAATTTGAGTTAGTTGTGAAGTAGATTATTTTCCAAGACGTCTAATTACATCATTTGCTCCATATTATTGACAATGAAGGACATATTTTCAAGTCATCATCCACTATGCACCAACAAGCCATTCAGTTTCCTCCAGCATGTCTCACCGTAAGAATCAAATTTTTTTCACACATGCCTTTGTTGGCTTTTTTCCATATGTATTTGTGTCCATTCTATACATACCCAGCAGTAACATGGACTTACCCAAGTGTAGCCTTCGGTCAGTCTTTCATCTTACCAGTACTAGTCGCCTCATAATTCCATTTCTAATGTAATCAACTGAACTTTTGAACATGGGCCTGTCATTGGAGAGGGACTAGTCCGCAAAACGGCTGACCGTAGGTCAGTTTTTTTGGGTCAATTTTCGTAATTTTGTCTATTTTTAGGCTAGCCAAATAAGGAAAATAAAAAGCAAATTTCTTATATGTATTCTTAGTTGATGAAAGTGTAATTTACAGGCTACTCATAAACTAACCCGTTTATTACCGATTGCCGGCTAGCCGAATTCGATGGACCGAACTGCCATAATACTTATGCAATATAAAAACACGGATAGACGAGCCTTAGTGCACACGGTTATGGCTCAATCGGATAATCCCGTGATCATACATAGTACTGTTGAATGTTTCTGGACGCACAAACGCTATGCACCATCGACACAGAGTATGTTTGGGAATAAAATGAAAATAACTTAATGAGGGGCAATGAATGATGTCGGTTGGTCGGTTGAGCCGACAGCTCAAAATGACTCAAGACAAAATCGTTGTAAGCAAGTGCAAAAAAAAAAATTAAAAAAAAAAAAAATTAATATTTTAAAATCATTTAAAATATCGTGTGATATGTCTAATCGTCTTAAGATCCGATGGCATTCGAATGTCATTAATCATGTCACAGACTGCAAGCGTTTGCGTTCGCCTGCGTTTTAGTACGGGTTCGTAGCCGTTGAAATGAATGTTGCAACAGCATCCAACATCAAGTAGTAGCAGCATCCAACATTAATATATAACACACTCGTTGAGAGTATCCACGCACACACACACACACACACACACACACGCACAGCCATGCATATAAATAGTTGTTCTTACAAAATTTCATGAAATTTGGCATTTGAATGGAGTAAAACTAATCCATTTAATGGGAATTAAATTGAAACGCCACGACGGCGGAGTTTCGAGGAAAAAGAAGAAGGAGAAAAAAGTTGAAAAAAAAAAAATTCAACATCAACTCCTTCCTTCGAGCATTCCAAATCATTTATAATAATTTTCTTGAATCGAAATGAAAGAGCGCGTGAAATTATTGTTTTCATTCGCTTGAAAATTAATGTGCATTTTGCATGTTACAAATTGTTAATGAAAATTATTTGCCAAGATTTGTTCCACTCTCGTTTAGTCCGTTGATTCGTCGAGTCTTTGGGACTCGTTCGAAATGTTTCTGGTGGCAATGCTTTCTTCGTTTTTCGGAGCGCACAAGAAGAAGCAAAAATTCGAAGGTATAAGTTATAACCGAAAAATAAATAAATATATTTATCCAACTGAATTAATGTAAGTATATACATATAAATATATATACATATACATATAGATGTATGTATTATATATGTATATAAATATATTTATAGAAATCGAAAAATGCAAATGTCCACCACAGGCGAAGCAAAAAAGTGGGTTACGGTGCCTGCGTCGCTCTGCGTTCAGAGTTCCATTGTGTTATGATGTGTTCGTGGTTATTTTGATGACTGTGGCATGGGAAATGACCGAAATGATTGATGAAATTTTTTCTCCTCAAAATTTTAGTTCAAGTCTTTTTGGCACGGTTCTTTGTGTGTTCCTTGGAGCTTTAATCTTTTTGGTAAATAATGCACAGCGTGTTCATGATTTTCGGCTTAAAAAGTCACTCATGAACGGCAATTTTTTCACTTTTCACCCGAAATAGTCTGTTTGGTGAGGGCGTAAAGGGTTTGTGCTTACGAATGTTAAGTAAGGAAATACTCTAGAGAAAGAGTTTATCGAAATATTTAGAAAAGTGTGTATAGCTATCTTCATCTGTCTATCTGCAATGTACCTATATTTTTTAAGGGGGCAGAAGGGTTTGAAAGCCAAAAAAAAAAAAAAAAAAAAAAAACGGACCGACAGACGGTCGAACAAAATAGCTGAATGGAATTTTTTAGTGACGATAGTTTTTTCCATACATTTTTTTAAAGATCTATCTCGATCTGTTCCACACGTACGCACAAACGCAATAAGGCCAAAAGGTGCGAAAATTGGTTTAAAACCCATCGCCTTAACAAAGAAATTGATCGTGTTCTGATAAAACTCAGTTTACAGGCTGCAAAAGACATGCCTTAAGACTATTTCAAGAAAGGCTTTCCTATACAAAAGTGTCAAAATAAAAATAGAAAAAAAGCCGTGGCAAACGGGCAGGGTTGCAAAAATTTCTCTGATGCTCACATTTCTTAAGGGCCTTGATTTAAAAGTGGCCACATACAGTGTTCAGTTCTGGATCATAAAGCAAAAAGTTTTCTTGTGAGGCTCGCCTCGACTATAACACCCTTTCTTGGTATCCCTTTTTATTTTTATTCGATTTTATTCATTTCTGTTTCTGAGGAATGTGTAAATCAAGAAATGTGCTAATGATTTGTAATGAATTGCTCTTCATTTTTTATAGCCAAAATGGTCTTGAGAGACTCAGAATCTGTTATTAAAAAATTTTTTATTAATTGAAGTCGCTTGGAGATTCCGATGGATGGTGATTTGCCTTGAAAAAGAATTCAATTTTAAGCTTTTTTGATGCCTGCATTATGGGCCTTTTTTTTCCAAAACTTGCTTTGAAATGAATTATTCACTTTAGAAACGATTCAATACGATTTTAAATACGATACGCTCTGTGACGATCGTAAGATGCGTTTATGCGTTAGTGTGTAACGTCCAGAATTATTCGAAGAGGACCATACAAAATGTGCATTGAAATGATCAGCGTCACCAGGAAATTCAATCGAGCCATGTCCATTGGTCCGTACGTCTGTCTGTCTGTCTGTAGGTTATGTAAAGAAAGTGTGGTTGCCACCATTAATGGTGACGCACTTAGGCCTCACATGGACCCGTTGTGATACCACGAATAATGGAAAAACAAAGAATGACAGAAACGACACAAACATCCTTAGCTGGGAGTTGAACCCAGAGCCTCTCGCTTCCTAAGTTGGCATCTCAAACAACTACGGCACAGAGGTTGTCCTGTTTGCTTGTATAGTATGTCTATAAAGCTTTCTTATTGAAGGATTTAAGCTACCTTGACGAAATTTGGCAAGTGCATTGTCAGAGACACGAGTAAGACCAAGTTCGGACTCGGAATGGACATGAAAAATGGGCTTTGAACTTTGAGCTTCTATTTAGGCCGCCCATTAAATTTCAAAAAATGGGAAAAGTTGATGAAAGGCGGTTTTCATAAGGTAAATTAAAATAAGTCTTCATATGAGGCTGTTTTATAGTAATGACAGTTTCCTTATGTTCCGTTGAAGTAGATCACACCTTCGGGGCTGTAAAAAAAAAAAACATATATAAATAGATAAATAATAAATTTCTATATATGTTAACTTACTTTGTATGGTCTATCTCGACTGGTTCTGGGTGTTACATACGTGCTCATAAGCGCAATACACTCTCGATACAGAGTGTTTCGGGTGTTCGCGTATATTTGATAGAAGTTATTGAGATATTTCATTAAAATCCCATCGTTTTGCCACTCCTACTTTTTAAATTATTGTAAACATGGCTTTAGTACACAGGCTAATGGCTATAGTATACAGTCTGCTCTCAAAAATATGTCCGCTTAAGCGGAAACTATTTGAGAAGCAGGAACACTAGAACATTCCGTTTAAGAGGGGCGTTCTCTCAAAAGGAGTGTCCGCAAAGTTTAGGAGGTACAAAGCATTGAACATGCGTACCCAACAATTTTCCCTCAGTGACAACGAAGTGAGCGCATTTTTGAGAAGCACAGCTTTTTCGTTCCGTTTTGAACCTTGCATATAATGCGCTCGCTTCGTTGTTACTGAGGGAAAATTGTTGGGTACGCATGTTCAATGCTTTGTACCTCCTAAACTAATAAAGATCCCATTTTCAAACTTACATGATATATTCTTAACACCTGCAGCTAAAATTCGAAAGAAGTAAAAAAAAATCAAAAAGGTCCAAGTGGTTGTAATTGTGCTTTAACTATAAGTACTGTGCTATGGTTAAGCACTGCGAGAGGTTCGAAAAACATTTATTGCGTAGAAACTACAGCTGATCGGTGAAATTTTTTTTTAGATTCATAAAAAGAGATATTGAGTGCAATTTATTAAAAATAAATAAAAAAAATTTGTTATGCAGAAGAGCTGCAAATTTTGATATGTATTTTTTAAAGCTTCGTAGAAAGTAGGGAAAAAATTTGTTGTTGTTTTTGTAATTTTATTTTCAAAAAATAACCTTCTCCCAACTTGGATGCAAAATTATATTCAGTTGCATCAAACACTTTCCACGCAACAACAGTTTTAAAATATAGGAATTTACATTTTTAATAGAAAAATGAAAAGTTTTATTGCCAAAAAATTACTGTTACAACTAATTTTTTTTTAAATCCTCTTTCAAAATTCTATTTGGTTATAAATACAACTAATATAAAATATTAAAACATTATTTCATCACTACTTTGAAAAAAGGGTGCTCACTTGACGTGGCTTGACTCACTGTGACTCGACACTCGTGAGCTTCGGGGTTCTATCCCTGCGGGCGGCCGGAATTTTTCTGAAGTTTCTTTTCTATTACAGTTTTTTTTTGTTCAGAGTGTAGTTGTTTTGGAAGACAAAAATTTTCTCCAAAATTTTTAAGGTCTTATTTTATTTAATTTTATTTTTAATGGTTCATTTTCAAGCAAAAAATTTTGGGAGTGAAACAATTCCTTATGCACGTTCCCCAAAACTTGAGCAACCATAAACTCAAGTGAGCATTTTGACCAACAAATTAAATTCGTTCGTTTAGCGTAATGGTTAAGACGTTCGCCCAGCGAAGTGGAGGTCAGCGGTTCAAGGCTCGGCCGAGGCGAAAAAATTTAAAGAGATGAAAGAGAAAAAGAATTAAATAGAAACAAATAAATAAAGAAAAAATATAATAATTTAATAAAAAAAAAAATATTTATAAAAGAAGATAAAAAAAAAGTCAAAGCAAAAAATAAATTATTTTTTCCCAGTCGCTGGTGACAGTTGATTTTTTTTTTTTTTTTTTTTTTTTGCGGGTATTTTTATATTGAATCTTCTTAATCTTAAGAACTAACAATATGTTTTCAAATCTTAAACTAGTACAAAATTTCACTACGTAAAATTAATTCATAATTTATATAGCGACATTGGCAAAAACGCACCTCGAACCTTCTAGCCGGGCTTAAGCAATACTTTCGTGTGCCGCTTGGTGGGATGTTTCCGAAGGGGGGTGTCGGTGCCGGTTTGAGTGCGGGGCTCACAGCACATTTCGTGTGTGTCGAGGAGTGTATCGCAGTGCCGGCTTTAAAACGGGGGATCGACGATGCTGTGGCAAGCAAAACAGCTTCTTCGTGGTTGGGCGGTTTGTGCCAATGTTGCTATGATTGTCGAATGTCGACGGAGCCCATATTGGGTACAATTGGCAGCCGATTGCCGTAGAATCGTGCGAGGCGAGGCTATCGACATCCGTCTTCGTATACGTCATCGACGGGGAGCACAGTCGGAGACAAATCGACAGCTCACGAGCCGTTATCGCAACGTTACCGACGGGATTGAGTCGAAAGTCAAGCGACGCAGAGCGGTCATCGTTAACTGGATTCGTCATCGACGGGGATGCTGTCGGAGACCAACGACGGGGGACGAATGTCGTGAACCTCGCCGCTCGCCTTGTGGTGCGTGTGTAGCGGTCGGGCGATCGTTTCTTCTTAGCCTCGAGTGCGTTGAAGTTGAGGCCAAACACCTAGCCATTTCATTTGGGTGCCGCTGGAGTCTATCCAAATAGGAATTTTTAAGACGCACTAATTCCTCTTTAACCAAAGGGATATTAAGGTCACGATGGATATTTTCGTTCCGAATATACCATGGCGCACCTGTAATTGAACGGAGAATTTTTGATTGGCATCTTTGAATCAATTCTATACTTGAGGAACTTGCATTTCCCCATAACTGAAGGCCATATGACCATATTGGCTTTAAAATACTAGACAGTTGATTTAACCGCGAGACAGTTATATCAACCATCAGGTAATTATATCCTTATTGATATTGTGTTTGTACTGTTGAATTGACCGCTACTACACATAAGCTATCAATTACCGGTGAACTCGGTTATTTTAACCTGCTTTTTCAGTTAATATAACTACCTTTTTCTCTCGGTGTAGGAAAAATTTTCACTGCCATTGGGTTGAGAACCACGCCCTGTGAATGCCATTGTCCCGTATTCATTTATGTAAACTTAATGGTTTCTTGAAGCTCAGGAGCTGCTTCTTTTTTGCCTATGACTTATCACAATGCAATCTACAATTTCCTAATAACTTCCAAGTTTTTTTTTATTCCCAACTGTTAAATTTCTTTTTCGTTGTTGTTCCTTTTACTAATTCTCTATTTATTCGAAGGGTTTATTGCCCCCGCCTGTCTTTGTTGACAGTTCATATTTGCCTTTAATGCATCGTAAACCATAAGTGGAATTGGCCCACATAGCACCGGCTTCGGTCTTCGCTCACAAATAACTCTCAACCCCAAAATGGAACGCAATATGGCAATATTTAATAAAGGGGCATTAAAAACGAAATTTCAAATAAAAAAAAAAGGGGGAAGTTAAAGGGCAAACATCATTTGAGTGCGTGTCAAGTGGTTTTATGGTATATGTTTTTGGGAATATTTTCTAAATAAGATTTTAATTGAAGAGAGTCAACCACAAAACAAACAAAAAAAAACAAGAAAAAAAATGGATTATTTGGGAAATTTATAAGTCAGAAGGCTAGCTAAGCTTTTGAAGATTTTCTGCCTTCAGCCGGCCATGCATTTGTTGACATTCGTAAAGCAATGCTATCAAAAATGTTCTTTCAGATTGATTAATTCTCTCTAAATATTAATGGGTATCCTTGTCGTCGAAGGAAAGATGGAATCGGGTGTTCATAACTGGGACTGGGTGTACAATTTTTGACATCGGTAGGGTTGGCATTGCATTTGTTTGCATTGTTTACCTGTCATTCTTCATTTCTAAAAGCCCTAATGTTGTAGTTATGTGCAAATCGTGCGAAGGATTTTCTTTCTTTCTTTTTTTTTTTTTTTTTTTTTTTTTTGTGAGACAATGAAATGAAAGATGGCCGCCTGCACCTCTTTTTGAATTTGTAAGCCGCTTGATTTCGAATTTCAAGTCTCGTCTTTAGTCGTAAACTTCAGCTTTAACCCGAATTCGCGGCATTGTGTGCCGAATTTATGATTTTTTGAGAAACTCTCAAAATACTTACAATAACGTGGTCAGTCAACAGTTGACAGTTGATACCTAAAAGAAAAAAAAAAAATAAATAAATAAAAAATTTCAGACGATTGAACGCGATTCTTGCGTCGATTATGGCTGTTCGATTTGCGAGAATTTTCCTGACTCACATTATAAAGGAATTATTCATTTCTTTTTGCGTAGCGGTGCGCTCATCATTTTTTTCTGGTGCAATTTCATATTTTTTGTTCAAAATATGACAACTCATTATACAAACATATGATTAATGAATTCTTGAGACGAAATACTGCGACAGTAATCGAACTCCAGTCCTTCAGATTGCTAAGTCGATACTCTTCTCCATATATAACTCATATATGTACATATGTATGTATGTGCTCTTCTCATGCGCCACGAAGCCATTTTCCTTACGAGAAGGAAATACATACATATGTATATTCGATGAATGCATACTCACAAAGCGACACACAGGCGATGTTTTAATTAGTCTCTTCTAGGAAAAAGTCAATATCTGCTCTTTTGAGAGAGGGAATTTTCCAGAGCAAAGCAAATTTTCCTATTCATAATATTTTTTCTAAGTGTGAAGCGATCCTTTGAATTACCGTTTCCTAGATATTTCTCTACCCACCGGTGAATTGCGGTATCGCTAAAAGCCTGTATCTTCGCTAGTCTACCTGGTGCCAGAGAAAATACTGGTCACCAAAGATCAGCGAAAGTGCCGACGCTTATGGGACGCTCGCCACTAGTCGAACCACAGGGATTATTATTGTTATAACTGGGGAGTGATGCGCACTCCAGGGATATGTTTGTTTGTTTCTCGATCTTCAGTGATTCTGATCTTTTGAGGGAATTGTTTGCTACTCGTACTTTTTATGGTAGGTAAGCACGGAAAACTCTTCATTTGAAATAAATTTAATCATACAGAAAACAACAATATTTTTCTCAGTACTCTACGTGGGATAGGTATAGGTAGTATTGAAAAAAAAAAATGTATTTTATTAAATACACTGCGTTCGAATTTGATACTTTTTTTTTACCGACAACATGGTGACAAATCTGGTATGCGTGATTGGGGGCGCTGAATTCAGTCCCATCAATCGTTTTTTTTGAATTGGCTCTAGTTTTTGAGATATCGCGGTTCAAAAATTATGACTTACTTCATTAAAACATATAGAATGTATTCACATATACAGGGTGTTCACGGAATTTTTCTAACATTATTTGAATACGCGATAGCTTATGTCAAGAGATTTAATTTTTGTTTTTCGACCACTAGTCTAAAAAGTACCGTTATTGAGTTATAGCACTTTAAAAATTGATTATTTTTGTATGTATTTTTAAAAACGTATAAAAAATACTTAGAAATTCTCAAAAATGTTTCTTTTTTCTATACAAAATGTGTCCTATGTGGGTTCCATTACAGACCCGAGTACTTGCGGCACCCCCACAAATAGCCCGATCTGGTCCATTTTAGAACTTGTTCTTACTCATGTTTCTGCCAATTGAATTTCGACAAGATACATAGCTCCACTCAGAGCCGTAACTAGGCATGTTCAGGCAGTGCGGTGCACGAGGGCACCGAATATTTTATACCCGACACACTCTGTGTCGAGGGTATATTGCGAAAAAAATTGTCAATGGTTAAAGTGTGTAACACCCAGAACCATTGTCGAGATTAGACCATACAATAATGTATATAGAAATGATCAGCGTCACCCAAAGGGAAGACCTTCGAAATTTAGACATGTCCGTCTGTCCGTCAAATGTCTGTCTGTCTGTCTGTCCGTCTGTCTGATCTGTCTGTATACAGTTATCTTATCGAAGGAGTCATGAGCTATCTTGACAAAATTTGGTATGCGTGCTCACGGGGACATGAGTAAGAACAATGTTCGAGAATGGACCCCAGATCGGACCATTTTTAGGGGTACCTCCAGTACTAGGGTCTGTTACGAAAATTCACAAAATTACTTTTTAAATTCGAACGGGGTTTCTGGAATGACCATTCAAGACCTCAATGACCATTCAAGAACTTTTTATGACCACCCCTAGAAATCGAGATTTTTCAATTTGCCCCAAAATGACCCTTTGAAGTATGATCTCTATAGTCGATCGACCAAAAATTCCGAAAATTTACTTTTTTTTTCAAATTTCCAACGGGGGTTCTCGAATGACCTTTCCAAGACCTCCAATGACCACCCATAACTTTTTTTGACCACCTTAGAAAATCGAGATTTTTCAACTTTTACCCCCAAAATACCCTTTGAAGTATGAAATTCTATAGTCGATCGACCAAAAATTCCGAAAATTTACTTTTTTTCAAATTTCCAACGGGGTTCTGGAATGACCATTCCAAGACCTCCAATGACCACCCAATAACTTTTTTTGACCACCCTTAGAAATCGAGATTTTTCAACTTTTACCCCCAAAATACCCTTTGAAGTATGAAATTCTATAGTCGATCGACCAAAAATTTCCGAAAATTTACTTTTTTTCAATTTCCAACGGGGGTTCTGGAATGACCATTCCAAGACCTCCAATGACCACCCAATAACTTTTTTTGACCACCCCTAGAAATCGATATTTTTCAACTTTTACCCCCAAAATACCCTTTGAAGTATGAAATTCTATAGTCGATCGACCAAAAATTTCCGAAAATTTACTTTTTTCAAATTTCCAACGGGGGTTCTGGAATGACCATTCCAAGACCTCCAATGACCACCCAATAACTTTTTTGACCACCCCTAGAAATCGAGATTTTTCAACTTTTACCCCCAAAATACCCTTTGAAGTTATGAAATTCTATAGTCGATCGACCAAAAATTCCGAAAATTTACTTTTTTCAAATTTCCAACGGGGGATCTGGAATGAACATTTCAAGACCTCCAATGACCACCCAATAACTTTTTTTGACCACCCTTAGAACTTAGACTATAGAATTTCATACTTCAAAGGGTATTTTGGGGGTAAAAGTTGAAAAATCTCGATTTCTAAGGGTGGTCAAAAAAAGTTATTGGTGGTCATTGGAGGTCTCGGAATGGTCATTTCTAAGAATATTCAAAATTGGAAAAAAAAAAAATTTTGCGGCTGCGTGAAGTTGGCCCAAGCATTTTCAAAGGGGTTTTTCCCTCTATTGGGGGTGGTCAAAAAAAGTTATTGGGTGGTCAAAAGTGGTCAAAAATGGTCATTTGTTCCATTAGTTTTAGTCGATTTGGACATTTTTTTTCGCCAAGTTCCCACAGCTAAGTCTGACTTCGCCTCAGGCATCGAGAAGCGTTTTCCAATGCTGTTTCCAATTTCTCACGATTTTTCACCCTTTTTTAATATAAGTACCTACTTCGATAAAGCTTTGAAATCACATTTTTTTCGTTTAGAAATTCATTTTCAAGGACCCCTTAGGAAATCCTGCACAAGGGCCCCCGAGATCTTCGCTACGGCTCTGGCTCCACTCCTACGATAAGAATACTTTTTAGACAGAGTGACAGACTGACACGCAGACGGACAGACCAACAGATAGACTGACAGACAGATAGACATACAGACGGGCATGGTTAAGTCGAATCAACTCGTGACCATTTCTCAAAGGCCTTCAAACTTCACACTCGGATGCAGAACGCTTAATATCCACGAAATTAACATGGGCGTATCCAGACATTCAGTTAGTGAGGGGAAAGATACAAAAGCCCGGGGCTCTTCTTATCTTCAAAAAAAAAAAAAAAAAAATGATTTAGGAACTCTCGTTTCAGTTCCGGATACCTTTTGAAATCTCTTTTGCGATACATGTTCTGCGCGAAACATTTAGAAGGGGGCAGCTACCCCTCCCTGTCGTACTGTTAGTACGCCCATGGACATATGGAGCATTTCGCGTTTGATAAATGCGAGAAATAGTGAAAAAAAAAATACATAAATATGTACGTTTTTGACCACGCGTTTGTAAAACAGAGCAAATCAGCCGTAATAATATACATACATACATAAGTATGTATGTATGTAAAAAAGCATTTCATTTGGCAGTAAATTTCAAAAAGAATTTCCATTTCATGTGCAAAAAATACAATAAAAAATAAAAAAATAAAATGGCAAAACCCTTTTGAGCCCGTTTAACTGTGAAAAATTTAAAATAAAATATTTGAATAATTTAACATGGTCGATTCTTCTGTAACGCTTTAAAGCATCGATCGTTTTTAGTTTAGTCCGATTAAAAAGAAGAAGAAGAAAAAAATGTTTTACTTCATTACATTTGGTCTTTCAGCAGCTGGAGGATACAGCTCAGTCAATTCGAGTAAAACAAAATTGTTGTAGCCACCTTAGCTGCTGCCAATAAACTTGTTACATTGTTTTCCTTCATCTACAATCAACACGAATAGAAAGCATAATAAATATTTGACTTCTTAATGTTTGACTTCGGACGCACAAATGGAATTCTTGCCTCTCAATCTCTTGTGTGCTGTAGAAATTCAAAGAATTATATTCTCCACTTTATGCTACCATAATTACGAAACAAGTTTTTGAATTTAATAAATCTGCTTTTTGCATGTCGTTTATCCTTTTTCATATTCCTCACATCCAAAAACTCCTCCCTCTTGACCTGCCACCCACTGGCGTAGCGTGACATTTCGGCGCCCGGGTGCGCAATAGGGGGGGAGCGGATGTGCAGAATGGAGGACGCTCGACCTAAATGAAAAAGATAGACCTTAATAAAAGTTGAATTATGATCCGTCGCCCGGGGTAGCCCCCCTCACTACGCTATTGCTACGCCACCTTCTACCCTACAAAAGCCATTCTAGATGTCTTTCTGCTACCTAACAGCTTTTCACTTAAAGTGCCAACAAATTATTTCGGATACTCCTATGAATATTTATTAAACCCATTCCAAACTTAAGCGTTTGGTGGCGTGTCAGCCAGTCAGTCGTCCAGCAAGAGCAAGAGAGAAGAGGCGCGACAAGGCGCGGCAAGGCAAGACACGGCAAAAATGCAAGACGTAGAAGAAGAATAGCAGGGAGAACCGTAGTATAACTGTTTAAGATAAATACAACTTCATCATAAACAAGAGAGGAAGTCCAACCGACAGCATCGTCGGCAAGGCACAACATTGTACAGCGAATTGGAGAGCGTAGGACAGAGAAAGAGAGAGAGAGAGAGAGAGAGAGAGTGGAGCGGACCGGAGCGAAGAACAACAATAAGCGCTAAAAAATTTCAGATAATTAATCAAAGTCAGAGAAGCGTGTGCGCCAAAATACCCGACTTTAAATAAAATAAGAAATCAAATGATGAAACGAAACCAAAGGAGAATTCACAACAAACAGAACCGAAAAGAATCACTTCGGATTGCTCTATTTGGGAGTCATTACAAACGGCTGTGGGTCATAAGAATGTAAAAAAAAAAAGTATATCCATCTGGATGACAACGACGACGACGACGACGACGACGATGATAATAACGATGATGATGATGAAAGTGATGATGATAATGACATCGATACGACCCCCATATGTGAGTTATGAGAATTTAGCCGTGAGCTAGCGGTGATCTCTCAAACGTGAACAGATAGACCCATCGTGAAGGATAGGGTAATCATCATTATCGTCGTGTTTTCCTCGTCGTCGTTATCATCATAATGTAACGAGCCAAATTAATAAGCATTTTCGTATATGAGGCATAATTCCTTCTGGCATTCACTGTGACATATACACAATTTGTTCATGTTGCTGCATGATTTTAATGGCAATAATTCATAATTCATGCAAGGAACCCACTACGCCAGAGTGCCTCTACTACCCGCTGCGGCTCTTGTTATGCTAATGTGTCTTGTTTCATTCAATCATTGAAGTTTTCGTATAAGTGCTCGGCGATTATTTTTGCTATCATCGCTTCGATGTTTTTGATTTGAATTTTCATAATTTTTTTCTTTCTTTTTTTTTTTTTAAATTAGAAATCCACTAATCAGCTCATCTGTCTTATTTGGGGCGCCTTCTCGATTGAGTTCATGTCGCACACTTCCTTGCAGTCAATCGAACAATTCTCCGAATCATTTCATTTTCTTGGCAAAATTTCACAATTCCACAAATCCGCAACTAATCAGCATAAACAGTAATTTGTTGATTTTCTCAACAAGTCTATTGCACACTTTCGCAAACATTCTGTTGTCGTTTTGGTTTTCTATTCGCGATATTTTCAGCTCATTTAAACGCCTAACAAGGCGTATTCCAATGTGAATTGGCTCGTCGAACTTGTGTGCATGTGCTCGAACGTCGCGACGCGTCTTATTTACCCCAAAGTAAATGTCACTAGTTCGAGCGTTACTCCTGCATAAGTGCCTTTGTCACCAGTACCAGTACCTACCTGTTAGCATATCTATGTATGTAAGTATATACCCCTGACAATACATTCTCCAATTGAAATTTTGTATGAACGCTTATGCGGGCAGAGACCAGTTGACGATGCAACTAGTAATGCAGTATAGACAGCGAGACCGATTGGGTGCATTTGCTTCAGTACGTCAACAGAAACAAAAAGGGAGTGTCTTGGCCAGTCGTAGCTCTCGGGCCAAAATTATTTTTTTTCTCTCTTTTATTTACGATCTGTACCGCACAATAAATAGGCAAGGTAACAATTATTTAATTGTGCAACAGTAATAAAAAGATTTTAATTTCTTCTTTTTTAATGCAAACAAATAAATATTTCAGAAAATGGTCTTAAATATATGGAGAGGCCATTACCTGAAAATCTCAAATGCCTCTTTCGATACCATATGTACGTCGTTCGGGTTGGTTCGTCACCCGACTTGCTTATGTTACAGCATCAAATGAAAGCACGGTGAAATCTCTTCCCTCCTGAATGGTGCAGTGCAGTAACGTCCAGGAACACTTTTTCCAAACCAAGTGCCCATTGTTGAAGCCCGTTTTTTCTTTGCCTGTAGGTGGATTCGAACTCGATCCCGTCGGATTGTTGAGCGCACACGCTATCCACTGAGTCATGACAGACTGCGCCTCTGTGTCTCATGGAGGAAAGTTCCAAGTTGCATTCATGTTAGAGAATATCGAACTTTAGACGCCTCGTTAACCATGTGTACTGTTACTTTCAACTGTCGTATCTCTAGTTCTTGTGTCTACTTGATGTAACAGTGGTGTAATGGGAGTCAATTGGTCGTATTTTTACTGCAGGGTAATCACTATAGCACCGAAATGGGGCTGCTGTCATTTTGAATCTTAGTATAGGCCGTCCATGTCAACTTTTCAAACTCTTAAATCCACCTGCTTGACAAGTTGATATCAAATCCGTTTTGATTGGTTTTTTGCATGTGAAAAGAATTTATTTTTTATTTCATTTGCACTCTGCTTTATTTTTTGTTTTATTTATTTATTTAATATTTTATTTTGATGTGCTTTTAGTTTTTGCGTTGATTTATTGCCGCTAATCTGTTAAAGCCGGCGAATGAAATCTTCTTATGCTGCAGCCGCAACGCATTGAAATTTATTAATTGGTTTTTCTTTCTATATGTATATGCACAATATCCGACGGGCTGTGTCGTGTGCGGCTGCATTGCGTTTGTGCGAACGTGTGCAGCGTTCTGAAACGGTACACATGGACCAAGAAATTTCATTCATGCGTCCCTCTGTCTATATTTTTAACTGATTAGACAAACGTTCTTATCGAAAGTGTTGAGATACTATGCAAAATTCAGTACGCATACCATAGGGAGACGTGAATTGGGGCCCACTTTACGAAATGACTCGATCGGAACATTTTAGAGGTATCCCCAGCGTTAATGTCTGTTCTAAGTGCTTTTAAAAAAAAAATGATATTTAGAGGAAACTTAAGCCTAGTATATGGTTTTATTATAATATGTACTTATTTCTGAAATTTGGCAAAGCGAACGCAACAAAGGACACCGACAATTCCCAAGGGTTTTGAACGAAAGTCGGCATATGAAAATCCCTGAATTCCATAACGATTCGTTGTAAAAATTTCTCACGTGGAAGTGTTTTAAGGTCCAAAATTTGTAAAAAAAAAAAAAAAAAAAAAAAAAATCGATGCCATAAGAACACCGCCAAATACAATTATATACAGTCTCTGTCGGGCATTATACTCAGTGTGCCAGTCACGCCTGTCGATAATACCCACTATCACTCGTTTTGCGTTTTTCTGGCTGTCTTTGTTTAAAATAAGTTCCATTTAATCATGACAAATGGGCGTTAGTGTTTTATTTAATTGTTTTATTTAAATCACAGTAAGCAAACGGAAGTAAATAGGCGCTTAGGATAGCGCGATTAAATTGCATAGTTTGCTCGGCTTATGCGGCTTTCTGTGTTGTTAATTCAAATTTAAGCTGCTAAAATATGAATTTCATTTTTCTCCACAAATTTTGTATTATTTTATGCTGCCCTATTTGAATAACAATAGTGGAAAAAAGCTTAGAGTTAAATCATTTTTCGAATTTTATCTAAAACGATGTCCATTGAAATAGCTAAATAATGGCTCAAACATTTTACATCGATTTGTATTCTTTCTAAAAATGGGCTGCTCTGCCATTTGGGATTTTTCATTGTGCAACCACAAATTAATTTTCGAATATAAATAAAATAGAAATAAAAATAAAAATAAAAATATGAATATGAATAATAAAAAACAAGTCAGGCGAACCTGACAATATACAATAATACCCGACACAGACACACTTATAAGTTTAAACATGTTTAAGAACACGACTAGTAAGACAACGTATTCCAGAGGTTTTTAAAGCCATGAGGACCGTATTTTGTTTTTTTTCAATTTGCTTAAAAAAAACCCGCCATTATGGCACGCCCACTTTTCCAATTTCTTTGAACTCTAATCGGAGGCTTACATAAACGCTTAAATTCCTAAAAAAAAAACCCTGATTTTAGGAAAGTTTTTTGGGATTTTCGTGAAACGCCCTAGTACTGAAGGTACCCCTAAAAATGGTCCGATCGAACTTGTTCCATTCTCGATCTTAATCTTACTAATGTCTCCACAAATACGCATACCGAATTTCAAGATAGCTGACCTCCTTAAATAAGAAAAGTTTATAGACATGTCCGTCTGTCAGACAGAATAACAGACAGACAGACCGACAGACGGGCGGACGGACGGACAGAAAGACAGACAGACAGACAGACAGACAGACGGACAGAAAATAGTGAAAAATTTTGCACCATCGATAAATGTTAGCTGGAGCTGAAAATTGACTGCACTACGCCCAACTCTGATTTCTACACCTAGATCTTTTTACGTTTCTATCTCGAATGGCTATAAGTGTAACACACGTACGCACAAATGCAATATACCCTTAGCAAATAGTGTGTCGCGCATAATGAACGTAAAATCGCGAAGAGTGTAAACCAAGTTTTCCTTCCATAATCATTTTTTTGTCGCCCATGGTATGGTAGCCTTCTGTGAACAAATCACGAAATTTGGTTTCGAATTACAGCAATTAAATTCATGGAATAGAAATAAAAGCGCACGCATGATGGTCAGCAGCAGCTAGAAGTGCAGCATAATCGTCGCCAGTGACATGGTCACTAGTCATCGTATATCAAATCGGAGCATTCAAACCTTGCGGATATACAGATTTGCCCTTGCCGTACCCATTTCAGTTGCCATAACATTTACATACATACGTACCTCACTGTGGCCAAAGTGCGCGACTTTCTACAATGTTCGATTTTATCGCCTTTAATTTCGATTTTATTTGATATCATATTTCATGCCTGTTGCGTCCAGCCACCGCATGGTTCTGTGGAAATTCAATATATCAGCAACGATGTATTTCACTCTGGAGTTTTTATTTATTTATTTTTATTATTATTATTTTTCTTTTTAACATTCCCCATTGATGGACTTCAGGTGGGCCATGCTGACAATTTCAGGCATTTTGCAACGCTCTCAAGGATTTATAGAACAACTTATCATTGGCCTTAAACTCAAAAAAACTTAATACGCTTGTGAAAGTAAAAACAATGTCGGGAAAAGTAATTCTTTTTTATTAGGACTTACCTTAAACTTACTTGTTTTGAATGCCTTGAGTCAGTTTTTGACTTAGCTAAATTAATCCACTAGATTGATATACATACATTTATGTATCGAGTACATATGAATGTGACAAGTTGGTTGATTTCCCTGGATGGCGTAAAGCCAATGATTCACCCTGTGGGGAATCTTTTCACTTCTTATTTCGACCGGTGAAAGAGAACTAGGGAACTAAATCTTTTAAAGCTTTCTCATAAGTCCACATAAATTCACACAGAGGAGAAGAAAAGAAAGAAAAAAAAAAACCGATCTCTAAAGAAATCTCGTGACAGGACAGCTTTTCAGGCATTCACAGCAATTTTCTTTGAATTTACCTAAATAACTTTAATCCGAAGCTTTAGAGTGTGAAAGTTTCGTTGCAGTTGTGACTTTTTTGGCCTCCAAATTGACTTTTGAAGCCCTTGCAAGGGTGGATGGAATAACAAATTGCTGCGAATGAGTAAGACTTCAAATTTGTGTTGGTGTTGTGTTATTACGAGGCAAAATGCAACCGCATTTAGTGCGGTCCAATCGGCATTCATTTGGCTCGGCCCGGCCCGGCCCGGCCGTTCGGTCATAATGTCTTAAAAATGTCACATTCTGTGCATAACTTTACGACTGAAATGCTTCATAAACAACGTGGTTACGTCGTCTGAAATTTCGGAATTTCAAACGAAAATTGGACGTGTAGCTGGTCTTGGGTATTGGTTCCATTTTTGATCGTTAAGTGCGAAGTCAAGTCAGCTAGTCGCTGCAGTGTCTTAAGGCCCTTGTGTTGCGTAAAGTTTGTTCTTTTTATTTATTATTTTATTTCTTATTTTTTATTTTTTCTCGTGTTTTCATGAGAAATGTTTTTTAAAGCTTTCTTAAAAGTTAATCGTCGACGTGACGGCCATGAACATGATAAGTGCTCATTTGGAGTGCGTATTCGATTTCAGTTCATAAATTGCATTTAAAATAAAGGCAAAGATGAAGCGATTACTTGCTGCGAACCCGGTGCGATTCGATGCATTTCAATTAAGGACTTATCGAAAGCCGGATAAGAAAGTTTCCCTACTGCCCTTGCAAACTGGAAGGCTGATTGATTATCTTATCATTTTTATCAGTTTTATTTTCGCATAATTTCAAAATCATTCAAAATCGTGCTCTAAGCAGAGCGAATCTCTCTTGTTTGTTCATGCTGCGACAACAAAGTGATGAGAGTTCTATGCGTAACTATTTCGATGACTTAGGCTCTTTGGGACTATTATATTATCTCATTATTAACACCCAAATGGCAAATATCTTCTGCACGACAAAGGCATCAGTTCCAGTATCAATGACCAAGTGGGACCGTGTCATAATCACATCGAAGAGTATGAACGATTTTTATACCCGACACACTCTGTGTCGAGGGTATATTGCGTTTGTGTGGTTGTGTGTAACACCTAGAACCAGTCAAGGCAGACCATACAAAATATATATGGAAACGATCAGCGTCACTAGGATTTTCGAATTAGCCATGTCCGTCCGTCTGCCTGTATACAGTTATCTTATCGAAGGAGTTGAGCTATCTTGACAAAATTTGGTATGCGTGCTCACGGCGTCATGAGTAAGAACAAGTTCGAGAATGGACCCGATCGGACCATTTTTAGGGGTACCTCCAGTACTAGGCTCTGTTACAAAAATCACAAAAACTTCTCTAAAACCAAAGTTTTTCACGATATTTTGATGAAATTCGATACTTGAACATGTTCAAAGGCTAGTAATACGATTTCCAAAAATTGGAAAAGTGGGCGTGGCAGAAGGGCGTTTTTCGAAAATTGCCTGCTACACCCGAAATGCAAATGGGACTTGAACGAAATTCAGCACTTTTGCTGTCTTTGTAGCCATAAACATCCTCTCAAAAAATTTCCTTGATGGGTCCATTATTAAGGGTTCCTCCAGTACTAGGGTCTGTCAGGAAAATCTCTAAATTGCCCCAAAATCGGACTTTTTCCAAATATTTCAATGAAACGTAGAATTTGCGCGTATATTTAGGCCTCCGATTAGAATTCCGAAAAATTTGAAAAGTGGGCGTGGCAAAGGGGCGGTTTTCATAAAGAAATTAAACAAAAGTCAGTATATGAGGACCCTTAAACACCTTTTAATATTAGAAATTATTTAAAGATGTGTGTCTGTGTTGGGTATTCTATTGTCAGGCTCGCCTGACTATAACACCCTTACTTGTATTTTCTCATTTCTTATTTGGATTCCATTTAATCTGATCCAAAGGACGAAATAATGGATGTAATAGTAGGTACGAAGCATCTAGCAAGAACACCTTTGCTTAGGTCACTGTCAATTCATGTGAAAATATAATACAATGTTTCCATTGCATTGTCATGTGTTCCATTGATCCATTGTTGTTCTGACGGCATCGTTGACTTTTTCTACTCGGTTAATACTCCAATGGATTTAAAAAAATAGTAATAAATCGTTAAATTCATAGAAAAAATCGGACAAAATTTTTTAAATCTGTTAAATCGTTTAGTCGAAGTTAAAATATATGTATTATATGGATGTTTTAATCAAACTATTGTTGAATAGCCAAGAAAACGACCGGGACTAATCCCGGAATCCCGGGATATCCCGGGATTTTGGGATCCCTAGTTAATACGCATCATATTAGGTGTAGTAAAAAGAAATCCATTATTTTTCCAATAGATGGCGTTATTTATCTGCATCTCGCGTTTTATAAGTCCGATCGTGTTCCGCTAGGGGGCATTAGAAAGGTAACAGTTCCTACTAAAAAAGCTTTTTTGACACTTTTTTGATTAATTGATTCAGTTTTGTTTGAGAGCTTGTCAAAGATGGACATCCGCAAAGAGAAAATTCGCTACATTTTACAGGTTTTCTTCGATAAGGGAGAAAACGCAAGCCAGGCGGCTGAAAATGTGAATAGCGTTTATGGACCTTATACTGTAACAGCCAATCACGCGCAATTTTGGTTTCGTCGATTCCGTTCCGGTAACTTCGATGTCAAGGATGCACCACGCACTGGAAGGCCAATTGTCGAAAATGTCGATAAAATCATGGAAATTATCGAGTCCGACCGTCATGTTAGCACTGTTTCGATTGCAAAAGAGCAAAGATTGCACAAAAAACCGTTTGGAACCATTTGAAAAGGCTGGATACACAAAGAAGCTCGATGTATGGGTGCCACACGAGTTAACGCAAAAAAACCTCATAGACCGAATTTCCATCTGCGAATCGCCGCTGAACCGCAACAAAATCGACCCATTTCTGAAGCGGTTGGTGACTGGTGATGAAAAGTGGGTCACTTACGACAACGTCAAGCGAAAACGGTCGTGGTCGAAACACGGTGAACCGGCGGAAACGGTGGCCAAGCCAGGATTGACGGCCAGGAAGGTTTTGCTGTGTGTTTGGTGGGATTGGCAGGGAATTATCTACTATGAGCTGCTCCCATACGGCAAAACTCTTAACTCGGAACCTACTGTCAACAATTGGACCGTCTGAAGAAGCAATCGCCCATAAGCGGCCAGCTTTGGCCAATAGGAGAGGAATTGTGTTCCATCAGGACAACGCCATAGTCCATATCAGGGCGTCATCACAAATATAACGATTTTTTAACCAACACTGTCATTTGCTTTTTGTGTACTAGAACAGTCAGAGACATAAAAAATTGAAATGTCAAGATTTGATCATCTGTAAAGTATTATCAGATGAGCTATTGACAAAATGGTAGTAGGTATTTAAAAATCAGATGGCCGACGCCATTTTAGGCTCGTTGGTTGTTAAAACACAAAACTCTCAAACCAATTTTCAATATTTATGAAATGATCTGAATTCAAGCTATATCGTTTCAAAATTGAAAGTGGCGTGCGAGGCGTTTTCGAAATTGCTGTACACCAATGAAATGGACTTGAACAATTGATTTGCTGTTGAGCATAACACTTCAAAAATTCCTGATGGCCATTTTAGGTCCTCCATATAGGGTCTGTCAGAAATCTTAAATGCCCAAATCGGACTTTTCCAATATTTCAATGAACGTAGATTGCGCGTATATTTAGGCTCCGATTAGAATCCGAAAAATTGAAAATGGGGTGGCAAGGGCGGTTTCATAAAGAAATTAACAAAGTCAGTATTGGCTAACACCTTTTAATATTAGAAATGATCAAAGTCGGTGTCTGTGTTGGGTAGTTCTATTGTCAGGCTCGCCTGACTATAACAGCCCTTACCTTGTATTTTCTCATTTCTTATTTGGATTACCATTTAATCCTGATCCAAAGGACGAAATAATGGATTATGTAGGTACGAAGCATCTAGCAAGAACACCTTTGCTTAGGTCACTGTCAATTCATGTGAAAATATAATACAATGTTTCCATTGCATTGTCATGTGTTCCATTGATCCATTGTTGTTCTGACGGCATCGTTGACTTTTTCTACTCGGTTAATACTAGGCATGCCAATGGATTTAAAAAAATAGTAATAAATCGTTAAATTCATAGAAAAAATCGGCACAATTTGTTAAATCGTGTAGTCAAGTTAAACTAACTGAATTTTGATAATAAACCCTAATTTGAATGCCAAAAATACGACTGGACTTAATCCTTTTTAATCCCGTAGATATTTTCAGATCAGTATTTTCCAAATCTTTGTCAGATAATTACATACTTCTTAGATATTATTTAATTTATGATCTATTCAGTTAACGTTTACATCTGATGACTAAGAAATTCTCACTATGAAGACATAACATCACATTATTGCGATAATTCCTCAAAATTTGGTTAAATATTTTCCTTAAATGAGCAATAAACTCCGTACGTGACATCAAAAGAAGATCAAGAACTGGTTTAACAATAAAACACATTCGGATATAATATTAACGAAAAGCACATGAAAACAGCAACCAAAGAGCAAAGTAAGAAAAACTTTTAAGGTAAGCAAGAAGCCGACATGAAAGGTTAAAGAGAAAAATATTTAAAAAAAAAAAAAAAATGCTTCCTTAGCATTGGCAAAACGGTTTTATTGTGGTATACTTAACCGCAATTTCACATCAGGTGTCATCTAAAATAAATCTTCCTTTCCACAAAGCGCATTTCAACAGCAAAAGCAACAACAGTTTCAACATCGAATACAACAATAACATCCGAAAACAGCCAAAAAAAAAAATAGACCCCTCAAATAACAATAGGGAAAAGGAAGCAAAAGAACACAGCATGTCCCAGCGGGAAAACGTAAGGCATATTTAGTAAGGCAAAAAAAAAAAAAGACTAGGGGTCTTCCCTTTAACGTGAAAAGATTGAAAAAGCGTAAAAATGTAAAAATTTTCATACAAAACTTCGTTCATTAATTTCTAAGCCTTTTTGATTTACAAGTTTTCGAAGTTTTCGAGGCAAATACACGTTTAAGGGAAGACCGACCCATATTATTTCAAGCACCTTACATTGATCGAATAACACAATATTTTTAACACAGCGATGTCATTGGAAATGTAAAGCCTTCCTTTCGTTTTGCATTACCTTTCAATGTTATTAATTTATAATCAAGAATTTTCTAATTATCCTTCCATTTTGCTTTTTACATTTGACTTTTCAATGCACAAAACAATGTTTAAACGATGACATTTTGCTTTTACGTTCATCATTTATTGCATTCCGATTCTTTTTGAATAAATAAAATAATTCATTTTAAATAATTGTTCTTAAAATCATGCACGTTTTAAGGCCTTACACAAATTCCCGCTGGGGTGCGAACAAGAGGTTCGCCCAGGTGCCCACTTTATAACTGGAGGACTTCTTTGTGAACAATGAAGTCGTGCGTGTGACAGACTGCCGAATTGGTCACTTTTTGGAAGTAACCACAGACGCTCAAGAACATGAAATTCAAAAGGAAAAAAAAAAAAACAATTAACAAATAAAATAAAATTCCCTCCTGTTGTTGTGGTTGAGGTGTGCTACCTTCTCTTACTCTTCGCCGCGCGGTTCCGCACCGTTATCGACTTCCTCAGATTGTCATTAACTCCGTTGAGGACAACAGAACTTTTTCCCCAAATTTCTCTATGGTAAGCCATTTATATTGTCGAGCTAGAGCTTCGCGACCGAGGCGAAATAGTTTCCTGATGATGATGATGGATGTTTTTTATGCCAGGGGCTCTTAAGATTAATCCGTAAAATGCAGACAAGAAAGATGCAGCTTTAAAAAACAATAAGGTCCTTCGAACATTGTATGTTAGTAGCTATTAATAGAATTTCTTAAATTGTGGCAATTTCAAGTGAAAAAACATTTTTTTTCGAACTTTGATGCTATTGCGCCACCTATAAACTTTATTAAATGTTAATCAGATTTTGGACAGGGAAGTTCTTAATAGATACAAATTTGTCGGTATTTTTTGTTCGTTTTATTCTGTATATCGTTATCTTAATGTAGAAGGGCCCTAACTAACAAATTTAGAATTTTTCAGGAGAAAGAAAAAACTAAATAAAAATCGAAAAAATAAAGAATTGAAACTTCTTTTGATGCAGTTTAAGTTTAAAACCATAGAAAAATGGAGTACTCAAACAAAATTTTATTTCTTTTTTTTTTTTTTTTATAAAGTTCATATAGGGCTTTTTGAGGGTGAATTTCTTAAAATTTATTGTAAGATGAGGCTTTTTAAATCAAGTGAAAGGTTGCACGCTTATCGCAGAATAATCATGATAACTATAAAATAAAAAAAGTTTTCAAAATATGAAGGGGCAATTCCATGAATAAGGTCCCACGGGAGGGATCGTTTCTCGTGTAATTACTCAAAGAATAAATTTAAATGGAAATATTAGGTGTAGTAAAAAGAAATCCATTATTTTTCCAATAGATGGCGTTATTTATCTGCATCTCGCGTTGTATAAGTCCGATCGTGTTCCGCTAGGGGGCATTAGAAAGATGACAGTTCCTACTAAAAAAGCTTTTTTGACACTTTTTTGATTGATTGATTCAGTTTTGTTTGAGAGCTTGTCAAAGATGGACATCAGCAAAGAGAAAATTCGCTACATTTTACAGTTTTTCTTCGATAAGGGAGAAAACGCAAGCCAGGCGGCTGAAAATGTGAATAGTGTTTATGGACCTGATACTGTAACAGCCAATCATGCGCAATTTTGGTTTCGTCGATTCCGTTCCGGTAACTTCGATGTCAAGGATGCACCACGCACTGGAAGGCCAATTGTCGAAAATGTCGATAAAATCATGGAAATTATCGAGTCCAACCGTCATGTTAGCACTGTTTCGATTGCAAAAGAGCTAAAGATTGCACAAAAAACCGTTTGGAACCATTTGAATAAGGCTGGATACACAAAGAAGCTCGATGTATGGGTGCCACACGAGTTAACGCAAAAAAACCTCACAGACCGAATTTCCATCTGCGAATCGCTGCTGAACCGCAACAAAATCGACCCATTTCTGAAGCGGTTGGTGACTGGTGATGAAAAGTGGGTCACTTACGACAACGTCAAGCGAAAACGGTCGTGGTCGAAACACGGTGAACCGGCGGAAACGGTGGCCAAGCCAGGATTGACGGCCAGGAAGGTTTTGCTGTGTGTTTGGTGGGATTGGCAGGGAATTATCTACTATGAGCTGCTCCCATACGGCAAAACTCTTAACTCGGAACTCTACTGTCAACAATTGGACCGTCTGAAGGAAGCAATCGCCCATAAGCGGCCAGCTTTGGCCAATAGGAGAGGAATTGTGTTCCATCAGGACAACGCAAGGCCACACACATCGATAGTGACTCGCCAGAAGCTCCGGGAGTTTGGTTGGGAGGTTCTTCTGTATCCACCTTATAGTCCGGACCTGGCACCAAGTGATTACCATCTGTTCCTGTCCATGGCGAACAATTTTGCTGGTGAAACATTCGCTTCAAGAGAGGCTTCTGAAATTCGACTGTCTCAATTTTTTGCTAATAGGAACGAGGGCTTCTATGAGAGAGGCATAATGAAATTACCTTTAAAATGGCAACAAGTTATCGAACAAAACGGCGCATATTTGACCTAAATCGGGTCATTCTAACTATCTTAAATAAAGCCCTCAATTTAATGCAAAAATAATGGATTTCTTTTTACTACACCTAATATATTAAACGGAAAATTCATGCCAATTATGTTGCATAGGGTGAAGTATCATCAAAATGAGCGCAGTTAGGAGGCATAAATATTTTTTAAATGTAAATGATGCAAATTCTTTTGTGATCAAAATTTTTTTCCTTCAAGACAAGGGGGAGTGATGTCTTCCATACAATGCTTCGATCTTTGAGGAAATAGCTCATATCCGGTATTTATGTCGGTTTTGCAATAGATAAAATGCGAAGAGTCATATAAAAAGGCGCGTAACGTATTAACAGCGAAAATTTACCAAAATGCACGTAAATCCTCATATCAAACCGATGAGATTGGGGTTATTTTATGCGATGAATTTGAGTGTTTTTTTTTATCTCACATTTTTTGCTTTGGTAAGGCTGGGCCGGTTTTTTCTCTCTTTTTTTTTGGTGTGTTAAAAACACATTTTAATTTTACAAATAAATAACATTCACCAATATTTTTGAAATTTTCATACGATTTTCAGGGGGTTCATAAGTGCTATATTTATTAACTTTGTGTGGACGTGTAGCAAAAAGTAGGCGTGGCAGCATATCAATGTTCAGTTTTTCCAATTTCGGGGCACAGCCGTAAGCTCTATTCATAAAGTTCAACACAGTGGGTCCATAATTGTGAAATCTAGCTACCAGAATAGAAGTCAGTTAGGGCTTCTTGTTTAAATGACTTTATATCGGTTATTTTTGATCTTAGAACCTTAATTTTTTTTATCATGGTGTATTTGGGCGCGGTTTATCGAAATATGCAAAAAAGTTAATTTTGGAAAAAATGTTAGTTGGGGCCTTTCTACATTAAGGTAACGATATTTAGATCCTAGTACACCAAGGGTGGTTCTTTTCAAGTCTGGTTAATACTAACCCATGGTTAATAATAATTTTGTTGGCTTATTTAAAAAATTAGGCTTGAAAAATACTTGCATTTTTCACTAACCTACGGAGTGTAAAACAATGCCGACAAATTGGTGAAAAGATTCAATCCCTTAACCTGTGATTAAAATCACAGAATAAAAAACAAATATCTGATAACTAAACCAGAGATTTAACTAGACTTGAAAAGACCGGCCGTAAGAACAAGTCCCGAATTATAAACTATAATTAAATAATTTAATTATTAGAAAATTAGCTTAACTAGATAAACCAAATTTCTAAGTCCTCACTATTGCCAAAAATGGCTACCTTAATGTATATGTTATATACACTATCAATTTTGCGTTATTCTTTTGAAAGACAGATCTTTTCGGTTGGCTAGGGCCGTAGCCCATTTGATCCTAGCCAAATGTCTACCAATACATGATCGGGTATGGGGTCAAATTGGCAGTGCGGGAACCTTTATGGGAAATGTACGAAGGATTCATTAAACGACCTACAATTAGTATTGGTGTGGTACAGCTATGCGGACACTTTGGGAAGTATCGTGTTGACTGTTGGTAATTTATGAGGAGAGAATAGCTCAGGCACCTCCACCAAGGTTCGCCAATTCGGTCCATACACATTGATGAGGCGAAATTGAAACACATATAGATATATGTATGTGACACCCCCGTGTCGTGGATACTGTGTGCAAAACCACCGTCTATGTATAATCCGCATATTAAACAAAATGCATTCCTGACATTCTTGCTAACCTAAAAGACGCTATCTTTCTCCTTGGAATCCCTCCCAGGCGGACATCTTCTTGGACTGGACACTTTTTGGTTTATTTCAATAAGGATTTGTTCTGTTGCTGTAGCTACATATGCGATGAGTTTAGTGAGCATCTATAACGATGCTGCGACTAGAGCTGAAGATCTGCTATGTTTGTTTTTCTTGGTTTTGGGGACATTATTTCAATTGTTGCTTTGTCTCCAAGCTGTGTAGGAGAAGTTTTAAACCATCTTTTGGCCGCATTGACCGTTTTAAAAATCAAATGAACATCATAATGAGTGTGAATTAATATTATTAACGGAAGTTCTTTCACTCGATTCTTTCTCTACGGAAATAACAAAGCTTTGATGAAAATCTATCATACTGATAGGTTTGTAGATATTTTACAATATAAGCCGCCCTTTAAATTGTTGGGGAACCTTCGTGCTTGCACTTATTTGAATGTAAGCACGCTCCATTTACGCTATTGCGCTTTTGTTCTCGCCGGCATAAACGTTGTCCTTCCGGATGGCTACTTCCGTTTAAAGCGGCTCTGAGCTCGCCTGCTTTCTCTCTCTGTCTCTCTGTCTCTCTCTCTCTTTCTTTCTCTGTCTCTGTTACTATTTCACTCTCTTTCTATCAATCTGTTTGAATTCATGTGTACGCTTCGTAAAAAATGCAGCTCCCACTTCTCAATTTCTGCATAGATATGATATGTCTACGAATTTCCATCGAAAGAGATAGATTGTCATCCCTAGGCACGATGCACAGTGTCGCGAGCGCGGCCAAAAATGCCAAAAATGAAGATTGGAAATGCTTAAAAATTTTTACTGTTATGAGTAGTCAATATTTATACTAAGAGTAATCAACAAAAATTTTCTTAATATGTTAAGCCGTTTAAGCGCAGCACGCTTTTAAAGTTACACTAAGCGAAATTTGTTCGATTCTGTTAGCGAAACTTTTAAAAATAGCTAATATTTGGAGTGCTATAATTTTGTTGAAAGTAGTCTCACCTTAATTATTTATATGCCAAATTATAACATAAGCTTTATGCTTTAAGTGACATTTAATTTATTGTTTATATTTGTAACATATGTTATTTTCCGTTACATCAAAATAAGGAATTTATAAAAAGAAGCGATAAAAAGCAAAATAAATTTTTAAAATTAAAAATAAAAAAAACGACCCCTCAAACCGCAAAGTGTTTTTTTGTTTTATATACCTCAAAGTGATATAAACATAAGTATGTAATATGATTTGCTTTTTCCTGCGGGTTTTTTTGTTATGTCGATTTTATTATAGTGATCTCCGTTGCTAGAAGGGAACTCTATAGTGTGTGGCTCTCTTCTAAAGACAGAAAATGGGGAGCAAAATAAAACGATATGATAAGTTTTGTTAAACAAACTTATTTTGCTGATTTAGATGAAGAAGATTTGAAAACAAAATTAAGCTGGTTTGGATCCAAAATTCAAAAAAAGTGGCATCAAAGCGGTAGGAGGAAAACTGCATTCGAAGAAGCCAATGCGAATTGGTTAAATTCCTCCATCGATTTTAAAATTAGTGAGGCAGTAAGTACAGGAGTTTTTAATATTAGATTTAAAATAAACATAGTTTATTTTAATTTCAATTATAGACATCTAATAATCAGATGAATCAACAACAACAACAACAACAACAAAGTGACAAGTTACAGACATATGATGACGAGGTGAACTTTGTGCAACTTTGTTTTTGTTTGATCTTAATGAAATTGTTTTTGGCTACATCCAAAAGAGTACATCCGAGTACTAGCAAAGGAAGGCCACGAAAATCGTATGAAGACTCTGCTGAAAGATCGAAACGTAGAAAAGTAGGAGACTTAATAAATGTTTCTTCTTCAGGGGAAATTCTGGCTGCGGCTGAAAAAATCAATAGGCAAGAACATATGGTAAATCGCTTGTCAGTTGCACGATCGTTGGCCTTATACTTTGACCTTCAACTGTCTGTCCGTAAATATAATATTTTACGATTCGTAATGAATTCCGTGAACAAATATTGCCTTCCAAGCTACTATTCATTGCACAATGAAATGGAGCGTTTGCTACCAAAACCAATTATTTTGTCCGAGGTGTCTGCAGAGGTACCCTTACAAGCATTATTAGTGAGAACAGCTCAAAGCATATTGGACTCAATTGACATATTGGACATCAGACTGTTGTGCCTCCGATTCCGACGACATTTAACAAAAATAATTTTGTACAATTTTTCATTTTATTTTATTTTATTCGTTTTATGTATTAAATACAAAACACACATATTAAATAATTCTACGATTAAAAGTAGCATGATTCGAAAAAAAAAATTCTGTGGAGTGGGTAGAGGGTTAAAGGGGAATTTTGAAAATTTCTTAATCTCATCAAAAGAAATGTCCATGCCAAATTTCAAGAAGAATTAACACTCAAACATTTAATAATTTTGGAACAGCAGTGATTATTGAATGAGCGTACGGGCGAAAGCGGTACAATTGTTTTGTTGAATTTTCATGCATTTTCACTGCATTGAAATTATCGTAAGTCGTCGTGTACACCTAAAATTTTTTTGAATTGTGATAAAAATATATTTTAAGTGTTGAAATCCATAAAAAGTTTTGAAAAAAAAAAATGAAAATTTTAAAACATTTTATGGTATTGTGGGGCTATCGGACACGGGTGTGCGAACAGCATGTTATGAACATTTTTATACAAATCTGTTATACAATATTTCGCCTCATTGGTTCGTGCTTTTGTTTACTGTTGATTAATGGAAGCAAATGAAATATTCATATACGTAAATGCCATTTTAAAATTCAACAAATCTATGTGCGTGAGCACAGGGAGCATTCGTTTTATAGTGCGAGCTTTTGATCCAAGTATTCAAACCCCATATCGCCGACTGTGATACCGTAAACAAATTTTCCACGATTTCTTCATAGGCCCGTCCGTGCAGCATAATGCGACGCGTCGTACCTATTTGTTGAACTCTTTTCGGCTTCTTCCACTTATTTTGACATACATATGGGCAATTCCATTTGTTGGTACGTTACACTTTTTTTAATTTTGGGCACATAACTTCTTAAGTTTTTTAAACACGATGTCGAGCTTTTCCAGTAAATAAAGATAGGCATGAGTTCTAGAAAATACAATATATAATTTTGAAAAAAGTCCATGGGGCATCCTGGTAATGGTGACTAAAAGGCGTTGGTACGTTACAAATTTTTCTAGCTGTTTTGAGAGAGCGGCAGATATTGTGAAAACTCTGCTCTCCTACTGAATGTAGTTTTACAAAATTTTTATGAATTATGTAAAAAAGGTTACTTTCGATGATTTGCATTAAAAAACCCAAGAAATATGTGTTGATAAATTTTAAAAAATATTATACGCCTGTTGGTACGTTACGTTGGTATGTTACATAAAAATTTTTGAAATCAAACTGTCATAGAGATATCAAAGTAAAAAATATTTTTACAAAAGATTTGACCTAAATCTATAAAATTAACCTTCTGAATAGTATAGAAGCTTTTTATGCCCGGCAGACTTCGTGTGCCGGGAATACTATCTTTTTGCATCTGTTTGAAACACCCAGGTGTTTCATCAAATGAGGGTACCTCCTGCTCATCAAGTAAAAAAATGAGGCGTGATCGTTTATCCTTTAAAACTGTGTAGTATGTCCAAAACAGGGTTGGATCGACGGTGGCTATATCGGGTTTGCACACCCCTTTGGGAAATTTTGATGGTTTGGATGGTTTGTGCGTATCAAAGACTTCTATCCAACAAATATAAAAAAACAAGGTGTGTGATTGGATTCCCGGGAAATTGAAATAAATACTCGGGAATTTAAATATATTCGAAATTTTTTAATTCGAAAATTTTATCGTATAGCCGCTCTTTTGTTTTTTACAATGTCATTTCTTTCAAAATTTTCATACATTCTTCAAAATATTGGAGGAACGAAATTCCCTTTCCCCAAAATTTGGGGAAAGGGAATCCAATCACATGCCCGAATAAAACATTTACATACTAATTTTCAAGTTACATAGATCTTAGCACATTTCAAACTGCGACCGGTACCTTGTCAGGCTAACAATCATGAAAGCGTTGGTACGTTACAGCTTTTTAATGATATTTAAAATTAAAAATAATCCATAAATTAAATTTTTTTAACGGTATTCTTTGAACAATTTCGAATACTTAGAGGAAAAAATAAAGAGCATTTATTTCATCGACATGCTTTACTTTGACACTAACTTTGTTGCATTTAGCGTTGGTATGTTACACAAACTTTGCGGCCAAATGCAATACTGCCTGCGTCGCTTAAAATTATACTTTTCGTACTTTTGCCAGCTTAATCTAAAGCTCTTGATTGTTAACCATAATTGGGTTTAGTTATATATCGAAAAATATATACATGTTTCATTTGCTGACCTTGGGAAAATTTTCGACGTTTGACATTTTTCTTCGAATAATTTAAGCTTTTTTACAAAACACGCGTGTCCACTAGCGAGAAAAGGATGCACTATATGAATTTGACAGCAACGTATAGATTACATATCTGTTCAACTATTATTGATATTTTTTTCCAACTTTAATCGAAAAAAAATTTTTTTTCTCCTCATCGATTTCTGTGGAATTGCCCATATGTACCTTTAAAGTAGGTCTGCTGCCGCTCCAACATGATAGGAGGTCATGGGGGTGCCACCGAATGTATAACCGAATTCTATGCCTTTGATAAAACACCGTTTTGTTTCGTTTGAAAAGGGTTATTTGAATTGAATGTGTACACTTTTTTTGTTGGGTGGCGAATGCCAAAAGCACAAAAAAAAAAAAAAAATTAATATATAAAAAAAAACAACACACGCTTCATTGTGGCGACAACATTTGAGGTTCCTTCGGCTGATTTATTGTTTCCAATAAAAATCACTATCCAATGGCTTATTAATAACTGAAAGAGCATTCTCAAAGCGTTCGACCTGGCTATGTGCAATCTGCATATCCCTGATGGTACCATTACTTAGCTAGTCAAGAATCTTCGGGGATTCCCTTTCCAAGGATTTCTAAGAGCCAACTACTTAGAAGAATTGCGTTATTAAATTATTTTCTGAGATTTAAAACCTTTATCGTATACGAAACCATATATGTATATGGGCATTTCCAAATGGACGCGACACTTAAATGATCAATTTTAAGTCCCGAATTCGAGCATGCGGTAAATAGTGCTTTTGCCTCTCGTGCTGCTTATGCGGACTTTTATATTTTTCAAAGTTTCTATGCAGTCTTGAATGGCAATCAGCTATATACGGACGCGACAAAAAGTTTACTTTTTCTGGAAATGTCCATATAGTCTAAAAACATATATACATACATGTATGATATATCTAAATCGATATACTTATATGCATTAATCAATATATAATATTATTTATTATTTTAGAAGCCTTAATAAAACCATTTGCTGCGAAAAATAATTTCTGCCAGTGTTTTTTTTTTTTTTTTTTTTTTGATTAACCATGCACTTAAGCTGCGTCTCAGAAAGTTCTGCCATTTGCCCCAATAAAATTTTACACATTTTGAGATTTGATCGGAGACCTAAAAATGTCAAGTTTTTTCGATTAGATACAAACATACATATTATATCTTGAATTATTCAAGTTTTTCAGTCGTCTCCTTAATGTTTATAACAGACCCTAGCCTTGGGAATACCCTTGGGAATGGTTTGATCAAGTCCAGCCTGATTTCGAGGTTGGTACTCGTTATGTCTTCACCTACACGCGTACCGAATTTCGTCGAGATAGTTCAACTCGATCGATGAAAAAAAAAATTTTTACAAAAACCCTTCGGATGGAAGACGAAATATTGGTGGAAAATAATTGGTGAAAAAAAAATTACTTTTTAATAGTTATTTCAAAACTTTTTGAAAGAATTTAAAAAATAAGTATTATTTCATAATTTTTTTCAACATATTACAAAATAAGACTTATTTTTTAATACTTATATAAAAATTGAAAAAAATCTCTTAAATCGTAAGATTTATTTATAAATCATAGAATAGGTCTTAGATACAATTTTATTTTTATTTCAAAGTCAGAAAATAAGTCTTATTTTACGATACTTATTTTAAATCGAAAAATAATTATTATTTTATTATTATTTTCTTTACCATCACCACAATCAGTGGAGTTGCGAAATATTTTGGTGCCCGACAAAATGTAGGCCTAAATAACAAGACCTTTATAAAAGTTAAAATATGATTTAGCGCCCGGAGCTGATGCCCCATTCGGCCCCCTTCACTACGTTACTGATCACATCTCCTTCATCTTCATTGCCACCTATTGCTTCTCGTCTTCTTCTTTCTTCTTTGTTATTTCTTTATTCGTTCTTTCTTCTTTCTTCTTTCTTCTTTCTTCTTTCTTCTTTCTTCTTTCTTCTTTCTTTCTTCTTTCTTCTTTCTTCTTTCTTCTTTCTTCTTTCTTCTTTCTTCTTTCTTCTTTCTTCTCTTTCTTCTTTCTTCTTTCTTCTTCTTTCTTCTTTCTTCTTTCTTCTTTCTTATTTCTTCTTTCTTCTTTCTTCTTTCTTCTTTCTTCTTTTCTTCTTTCTTCTTTCTTTTTCTTCTTTCTTCTTTCTTCTTTCTTTCTTTCTTCTTTCTTCTTTCTTTCTTTCTTCTTTCTTCTTCTTTTCTTCTTTCTTCTTTCTTCTTTCTTCTTTCTTCTTTCTTCTTCTTTCTTCTTTCTTCTTTTTCTTTCTTCTTTCTTCTTTCTTCTTTCTTCTTTCTTTCTTCTTCTTTCTTCTTTCTTCTTCTTTCTTTTCTTCTTTCTTTCTTTTCTTCTTTCTTTCTTTTCTTTCTTCTCTTTTTCTTTTTCTTCTTTCTTCTTTCTTTCTTTCTTTTCTTCTTTCTTCTTTCTTCTTTCTTCTTTCTTCTTCTTCTTTCTTCTTTCTTCTTTCTTTCTTCTTTCTTCTTTCTTCTTTCTTCTTTCTTCTTCTTTTCTTCTTTCTTCTTTCTTCTTTCTTCTCTTCTTTTTCTTTCTTCTTTCTTCTTTCTTCTTTCTTCTTTCTTCTTTCTTCTTTCTTTTCTTCTTTCTTCTTTCTTCTTCTTCTTTCTTCTTTCTTCTTTCTTCTTTCTTCTTTCTTCTTTCTTCTTTCTTCTTTCTTCTTTCTTCTTTCTTCTTTCTTCTTTCTTCTTTCTTCTTTCTTCTTTCTTCTTTCTTCTTTCTTCTTTCTTCTTTCTTCTTTCTTCTTTCTTCTTTTCTTCTTTCTTCTTTTTCTTTCTTCTTTCTTCTTTCTTCTTTTTCTTCTTTCTTTCTTTCTTCTTTTCTTTCTTTTCTCTTTCTTCTTTCTTCTTCTTTCTTTTTCTTTTTCTTTCTTCTTTCTTCTTCTCTTTCTTTCTTTCTTTTCTTCTTTCTTCTTTCTTCTTTCTTCTTTCTTCTTTCTTCTTTCTTCTTTCTTTCTTTTCTTCTTTTCTTCTTTCTTCTTTCTTCTTTCTTCTTCTTCTCTCATCTTCTCCTCATCTTCATCCTCATCTTCTCTCTCTTCATCCTCATCTTCATCCTCATCTTCATCCTCATCTTCATCCTCAACCACTCCCTCATTTCGTTATTTTCTCTATTATCTCCCCCTTCTTATATCAACCTAAATGAACGCTAAGCCAAATATATCTCCCATGAAAAGCTTCTATTATTCATTACGGAAATTAAATATATTAATTCCCTTTCACATAGAAAGTGTAAAGTGAGCAACATCTTTCGAGATGCATTGTAAAATTTGTAAGCTAATTTTGTTATTGCTTTCAACATTTCGTGAAAGTATTGAATTTCACATCGAGCGAGTGAAGATCTTAAATGAGGAATGGGGGAAGCACCCACACACATTCAATTTGATGTCATAGGCTTGTCTTTGATAAATCAACAGAGATTTCTGAATTCAAGATTTATTTTGGAGCTCAAAAGTGTTGAATTTCTTTGAGAAATGTCAAGGCGTAGACGCAGAAATGCATATGTATGTAAGTACAATGTTTGTAGATAAAGCTTAAGTCTTCACTTGGTGAACTGCTGAGAATTTATTTTTCTTACATTTTTTTAAAGTGTTTAATGTTCATTTGTATTTGTTTTTTTTTTTTTTCTAACTTCTATTTGAGTGTAAGATTGTATATTTAATTCGTTCGATTTGTTTGTTGGCCTTTGTTCAACTCCGAGTGTGATTTTTTCCAAATGCAGTGAATTTGAATATGCCTACTCTGAATTGGTATGCCGTTCACACGACCGGATATTGAAGATCCAAATGTTAGGGCAATCAGCAATCAGCGACTTTCCTCCAACGTGCTCTTCACCTTCGTTTTGTTTTGGTACGCAAACTATGGAGCTTTTGTCTCGTAATGCCAGTTTCTTATCACAAAATAATATTTTCCCATTCAAAAGTCTGTCTTTTTAATTAGTCGATGGTATATGTAACTGTCAAAAACTCAAGGAAAAGATCATTAAATCACGAAAAAAAAATCGATAGAGAGAAACAAGTGATTTGTTGAAAGATTTCCTTGTGTGTTGCATTAATGTTTGAACTTTCAACTTTTGGTTCTCTCTAGCCTACGCAAAAATTTCAACATGCTTGACCCAACTAGATTTTATCATTATAATTGGTCACTAATTTGCATGACAAAGAAAAAAAGATAAGTATAAGAGAAAAATGTAAAAATGAAGAGAAAAAAATTAAGACAAAAAAACAACAACAACAAAATTAAAAATAAAGGAAAATATAAAGAAAACGTATTATCGTACGTACCTACCTTATCGAGTGACATAATGACATCATTTAGCATCGGTGTCAATTGATTGTTGCTCTCGGCAAGGTCTCATGAAAAAAATGACAGCTGACATAACAGCGCTACTAACAATTGTTTAATGGTCATTTTGTTGCAGACGTCTGAAAACGGTATGGGCAGTAAATAAGCGAAAAACCAGTAATTCCAAAACACCTTTCAACCAAATTTCTCGGATTTTATTGCCTGTCCTTGAGTATGGGTCATCGGCATACTTATTAGGGTTAATTGAAATATTATACAAATGCAAAAACAAATACAGTGTACTCTCTCCAAACCGCATACATTCGGGACAGAAAAATATGTCCGCTTAACTTTTTGAGAAGCAGGAACACTAGAGCATTCCCAAAAAGTGTCCGCTTAAGAGGAGTGTCCGCAAGGAGAGTGTACACTGTAAAACAAAAAGTCACACTGATAATGTAGTGGTTTCTAATGCACATAACTTCCAGCAAACACCACCGACAAATGTTTTATGTCATCGTAAAAATTGAACTTGTTTTTATACCCGACACTCAATGTGTCGAGGTTATATTCCCATTGCGCCAGAACCATTAGAGATGGACCATAAAAAGGGAATATGAATACAAATGATGCCTCATGAGGGAATTCGTCCAAGCCCTTGTGCCTTTCTGTGGCTGCGTTGACGGGCTTGAATTGAGAAGCGGCGAGATTGTTTGATGAAATACTATTTGAGCTCTTTTAATTTTTAGGGGGGCGGGTGGTAAGATTAGAGAGTGCCCGTGGGGTGAGGGTGGGATAGGGTGCCGTGGGGGTGAGAGAGAGAGAGAGAGGGAAAGAGAGAAGAGAGAGGAGAGAGTAGAGAGAGAGTAGTAAGAGTGAAGAGAGAGAGAGAGAAGAGAGAGAAAAGAGAGAGAAAGAGAGAGAGAGAGAGAGAAGAGAGAAAGAGAGAAAGAGAGAGAGAAGAAGAGGAAAGAGAGAAAGAGAGAAGAGAGAAAGAGAGAAAGAGAGAAAGAGAGAAGAGAGAAAGAGAGAAAGAGAGAAGAGAGAAAGAAGAGAAGAGAGAGAAAGAGAGAAAGAGAGAAAGAGAGAGAAGAGAGAGAAAGAGAGAAAGAGAGAAAGAGAGAAGAGAGAGAAGAGAGAGAAAGAGAGAGAAAGAGAGAAAGAGAGAAAGAGAGAAAGAGAGAAAGAGAGAAAGAGAGAAAGAGAGAAAGAGAGAAAGAGAGAAGAGAGAAGAGAGAAAGAGAGAAAAGAGAGAAGAGAGAAAGAAGAGAGAAAGAGAGAAAGAGAGAAAGAGAGAAAGAGAGAAAGAGAGAAAGAGAAAGAGAGAAAGAGAAGAGAGAAAGAGAGAAAGAGAGAGGAAAAGAGAGAAAGAGAGAAAGAGAGAAAGAGAGAAAGAGAGAGAGAGAGAGAGAAGAGAGAAAGAGAGAAAGAGAGAAAGAGAGAAAGAGAGAAAGAGAGAAAGAGAGAAAGAGAGAAAGAGAGAAAGAGAGACACAGAAAGAGAGAGATAGAGAGAGAAAGAGAGACATAGAAAGAGAGAGAGAGAGAGAGAAAGAGAGAGATAGAGAGAGAGAAAGAGAGACACAGAAAGAGAGAGATAGAGATAGAGTAAGAAAGACACAGAAAGAGAGTGTGAGAGAGAGGGAGAGAGAGAGAGAGAGCGCGAGAGAGTGTGTCCCAGAATCTTTAGATAATTTTTAGTAAATACTAATTAAAGTTCAAAGGAGATTCCTCGGTATTTGGAGGGGTGGCTGGTGAACCCTCTCAGAAAGTCTGCAACCGAAGGGAATCAGCTCTTTACACCTTATTCCCTACAACGCAGTGGAGTGGATCTCAGGCCCCTGCTTTTTTCTTTTTTTTCCACGTTTGGAAAACAATTTAATCTAGATATTCGTGTCGAGGTTTTTAATATCTCAGGCTCGTCTGACTATATAACTCTCAATCGTAATTTTCTTTTTGTTTACACACGCCTTTTTTTTTACCATCAATTTCCCCTGGTCTTTCGTTAAACGGCGCTAAAAGGAGAGAGAAAGAACAAAACAAAACAAACACAACAGGAAACGTGCAACTATTCACTGCGGCAATTTCAGAAAACCCCCTGATGTGACCATGGTCGTCTTCACTGGCTACAGTGGCTACAGTGGCTATCGTGGCGATTCGTCCATTCAACAAACTAATTTAAATATTTATTATGTATCTAAGCAGATACAATTCGTATTCTGTTTCGACATAGTAGCTCCTGTCCGCCCGGCAAAATGAATACAAAATATTTCAATGAAAACGGAATACAAAAAAAAAAAAAAGAAAAAAAGAGGAGAACGAAGCAGGAAAAATAAGTATTTTAATTCTCGCAGCTAATTAAAACTGCAGTTGAAATGAGGCAAATTCAATTAGTAGCAGCAACAGCAACGGCAACGGCAACGGCAACTAGGCGGCATCGACAACAGAGGTGCTATTGTGCAGTAGCCTAGGAATAACGTACAATACTTCAAAGTAAAAAAGCATCTCCTACGAGAGGAGAGGAACCCATATTGTGGGCGTGAAAGATAGCGCAGAATAGAATTTTAATAATCTCAACCTATTTTCCGGCAGCTTGTTTTGTGGTGCTTTTTTGTTGCTATTGTTGTCTTACTAACTGCGTTAATTAACTAAGCTTGTTATAGCGCTCATTTTTGTTGGCTATTTTATATAGCCACCTTCAGCTGGGTAAAAGTATTACATAATATATATATATATATATATGTATATATATATATATAATTTGTTGATATGGGTCGAAAGCATCTTGAACGTCCGAAAACCTAATTAAATCTGAACAGAGTAATATGCTTATATTAACTAAAGAACCACTAAACACTTTTCATTGATATTTCGTACATGAAGGAATGGGCTGATGCTTTGACATTCGGTTTTCGTATTCTCAGCCCATCACATTCCACACACATACACCTACAGATAAAGAACGGCGAAACCTTATCAGTTCAATCACAAACGTTATGATGTCCGTTCGTTGGGAAAATTCGGGCTTAAATGAATGTTGGGCATATTTGAAGCCTTCGCGGAAAATTACGTCGATGGTGGGAAGGGAAGAGTAATCCAAACCATTTGGTTATCAGCACTTAAACGTTGCAACGCGTTGTAGGTGAGATTAGAACACAATTATTTCACTAAGTCGTCGTTCATACTATGAGACAAGACAAGCGAGAGACACGGTGGTTGTAGGCAAGGGACGTTCGGGGTAGAGAGAGGGGTACGTGTCTTACGTACTCGGCGACACGCTTTGTGCTTGTCCTTCTCATCTTAAAAACAGTGTTGCCATATTTGGGTAAATATTCTCTTCTTATGAAGAAGCATATCTACAGATTTCGGAAATAATTTAAAAAGCTAGCTTTGAAGTATTAAATACGAAAAATTGTGGAGAATAGCTTACACTTTTTCTAAAAAAGATCTTTGGACCAACTTATTTTGTCGAAAACCGTGATAATAATTTTTTTATCTTATTTCAAGAGCGTAGGGGATTTTTAATTCAGATTGTAGGTATTTCAAAATATTTTTTCTGGCAGCACTGTATAAAACCAGTTTCTTCTTCTATTTCAAATGTCGCAGAGACAATTTTTACTAGTATGAACACGAATAAGACACCAAAAGAGAATTCACCGTGTCTCTCGCTTGTCTTGTCTCATAGTATGAACGACGACTAAGAAAATCTCATGTTTGGCGCTGCATGCTGTGCTTCGTGCGGCTCCCTTAAAGAATATATAGGATATATGTATATAGAAGCCCTTCGAATTTCCTGAGTCGGGAATAAAGCTCACAAAGCCAATTTTACTTGTATTTTGAAAGTTTTTTTAAAGTTACCTCAATAAAATCTCCGTATTTTGAATTCATACGATACACAACAAGCTCTCTCATTACTTGAGGCGGTATAATGATATTCAGGAATGTGTAAGAATCCGATAGCTGACGGAATAGGAATTAAAATCGACCAAAATTTCATATAGAATTTTCAGATTTTGTTAGTTCTTGTTTTGGGTCAAAATTGCTATTGGTTCTTAATAGCACAGAGCCCAATTTTATCCGATTGTCTATGAGATATAAGTATATGAAATTTCAGTTGACTGAAATTCCGATTCCATCAGTTTTCGGAATCTAGAGCACATGCCTGATTAAGGATATTCTTTTAAGTCTGTCTACGGCGACAATCCTTTTATTAAAGAGTAAATTTAAGAAATGAAATATAACTTTAGAAAAAGTAATTTTTACGGAAGAAAAACGAATCCAAAAGAAAGATCAAAAAAAGGCTCAATTATTGTCCGAGAGCCAATGAAAATAATCGCGCCCTTTAAATTCGTTGTCTTATTTTACTCGGACCTTGAACTCTCTATTAAAATCGATTAAGTCAAAAGGGCAAATCTTTTGAAAGTCTGAAAGTTAGCATTCTTGTGCGATAGCTGCAATTGATGAATAATTTTGAACCGTTTTTCGAAGTAAGTTTTAATGCAATTCTGTGCGCTTTAATGCCATATTCGAAGGCCTTACCACATTTATGGAACAAAACGAAGACCTGAAAGGACGTCGTACATCCATGACGGAAAGCGTTAGGTGAGAAAAAGAAACAAGAGTAGAAACATACTCACAAGCTAACTTAAGCAGGTACCTATCAGAAAATGCTATCAAATAATTTCGCTTTGCTAGTGATATGCAAGCAAGTGTGCATATTTTCGAAAATTTCCAACTATGGAAATTGGCTTGAATGAAAAAAGTTTTCCACAATTGCGTAGATTATGCACATCAATTTCACTGGGATGAAATGAATTGGTGCGACGCACAATTTGTGTCTCATCTTAGTCATCGTTTTAAATTACAACGAGGTTCAAAACTCGATCGGCAACGGTTTTGTCACCACCACTATATGTGGGTATAAGTTTGTATGTGTGTATGTATATTTTACTATAAAGCTAATTTGGAAGTTTGGAAATTTTCTATTCAAATAACATCACACAAGTGCTGCAACAATCGCCGAAGGTATTGTTATGTCGATGCTGGGGTGGAAGGACATCTTCATAATAGGTATATTTTGACTCTAAAAATTAACTAAAAAGTGAGTTGTATTGATTTGAAGCAAAATGTTATTTCAAATATAAGGATTTTAAGCATAAAATCATTGATAGCTTAAACTTCGCACCTAATGAAGTAGCAAGAATCTCACATTGTGTTTTGGCATCAAGAATAGATGCCACGGGAATTGAAAGATCATAGCTTGTCGATTACAAATGCGAAGGTTTTGTGTGCGAATCGAATAGATAGGCTATAATTATAAAATAGAAAGATGCTTTCCAATGTTCAATTGTGTCCTTTCGATACGACATTAACATGTGCTATTCAGCGATCATCGCTATTTTTATTATTTCTTACCACTGGCTGTTATTGTCACGCTGAACCCAGTTATTGACCAGATGCTCATATTAAGGTTTATTAATTTTTGACAATTCTTTATTTTGGAAAACTGACAATCTGTATTTGCATTTATGCATAGCATTCATATTTCAAACGTCGAGCTTTGTTGACACATTTCCCGGACAGCATCAGTTTCTTCGATTTCCGAATAAATAACTCTGATGACATTGCTAAATTTGGTTGTAGTGCCAAAGTTAGATTGACTTAAGTAGAAGATGATCCAATTCATTATTATTCATAAAATCACGAAAGTCATAGTTGACAGATGGTTGTATTTTCATGTCTAATTAAGTGTATGCATATCGCAAAAATGGCGTAATTGCGACCGAAAAGTATGTACGTTAGGTAGAAAAGCTAATTGAAGGAATTGTCACATAACGATAAAATCTGCAAATCGGAAGTAGCAAAGCTGATCATAGTCGCATGGACGTCTTTCAATAGGTACATTTTGTATGTAAAATGACTCAAAACGAGTGATTTTGAGAAGAACTGAAAGTCAAGATAAAGATTTTAAATTAAAATTTGTTGTATGTCCTTCGAATTTGACCATTGATGCAAGAATATCTCCAGTGTTTTGCGCGACAAGAAAATGCCACGGGAATGGAAAGACAAGCTGTATACAACACTCAGCCGAATGTTTTGGTGCGAAGTCTTTAAAGAAGTAGATAGGCTAAAATAAAAAAAAACTGCTTTCACAATGTTTCCCAAATTGTGTACCATTCCATACACCCGAAATATAACATGTGTATGGAACGAAGCGACCGAAGCCGCTATTTTTTATTATTTCAATATACCACTGCTATACACAGCGAACCCAGTTTTCGCACCACGGCTCATACTAGGAAGGTTTTTTTTTTTTTTTTTTTTTGGAAAAGTGGACAAGTCTCGTATATTAGCATCGTGCTATGCACAGCATTCTTTGTGCAATGTACGTGTTCGAGCATCTCCTGTGCACATTTCCGGCGGGACAGTCATCAGGTCCTCAGGATATATAAAACGTACGAGAGTAAAATAACTGCGGCTGGGATGAAAATGCTAAGGATGATGGTGGGTGTGACCAAAGTTGATGACATTAAGAGCAAGCATATCCAATGCAGCTTATTCATTCATAAACCCATCACCGAAACGCTCATAGTCTGTCAGATGCGATAGTATTTTCATGGTTAAAGGTGATCGCCCGAGAGTCCCCCAAAAATGGCCGTGAATATGGCAGACCGAAAAGTATGTGGATCGGTTAGGTAGAAAAGCGTCTGCAAGAGATGTGTCACAGCGATGAAAGGATCTAGAACAGGGGTCGGCACGCTAGGAACAATTTTTGCGACAGCTACTCACACGTATTGCTTACGCTCTTGTCTCAGTTTGACGGGATCAGCCGAGCATGCAACATCGAGAGCGGGTATGCGGAAATTTATAGCTTTTTCCGTCAGTTTTAGCTCTTTTATGCTACTTCTAGCTTTTATTTTTAGCTAGTTTCAGCATTTTTTTGTTTATTTTCGGCTATTTTTAGTAGCCGCTCTGCTCTCACTCACACAATTACATACCCATTTTGCCGACCCCTGATCTAGAATCGGAATGCCTGCAAAAGGGTGCTGAGATCATATACCCACACGTCACACAGGAGAAGCGTGAGCGATTTCGGAAAGAGGAAAACAAGGATTAAGAAGAAGAAGAAGAAGAAAATATTATTCATAGCCATTGTGGTCCCTGTTTTGCGTAGAGATGTCTTTCGAGTTATGACAATTAGAGTGCATACGAATTAATTCTCTATATTTTCCCCTCGGTCGCATGCCGGCAAGTGGGAAAGAAATTTTTACTTTATACATAATTGAATTCCTTTTAAATACATACATACATACAATGTGAATATATATTATGTCAACTTGAGTTCTTTCCAGCTGTCAGCACAAATATAATGTACCTGTTTATTTTATAAAATGTCGTAATAAATAGGAAAGGAAATGCGTATGTTTTGAAAACATGAATATATATTTTATACCTTTGCAAGCATTCGAGAAACGTCAAAAGAACTTAAATTCGAAAATATTAAATAATGAGCCGATCAATGCGACATGTATGTATGCAAGGAATTCACGCATACATGCATGCGCATCGAATGCGTTCGACCGCAATCGTTTCGAACCACAGAGTCAATTGAGTGGCATTTAGAAGGGTGCGGGATAGCCGAGTGAAAGTGATGAAAATATGAAAACAAATGTGAAAGGAAGCAGTAATTGACATGGCACATCTGTTCGAGGGGAAAATACTTTTTCAAGTTCAAAAGACGAAATTAACGGGGCATACACATGTACACAGCCAGAGGTAATCCACTCAAGTTCACATTAAACGCGACACTCGTTCTCTAAATTGCTTTTGAAAAATTTCCAAATTATTCCACACCTAGTCTCTTCTCGCTCGGACGCAATTGGAAAATGTGAAAACAGGAAGGAATTGATATTTGGTAGGCATTAGTGCAGGGACGACTCCGTGGAATAAGGCTGTATTTTTGAGTTCTTGCCTTCCCCTTTTTTTTTTTTTTTCATTGTTATTTTTCTCATTAAATTTTGGATTTACTTTTGTTTTGCTTCACTCAAAAGCCATATTTTGGAAATAAGTTATTTTCTCCATTATCCCGTATGTATGCATGAAGTTTTCCGCTTCATTAAACAAAATATGTTGAAAGAAAGAAAAAAAAAAATCGAAAAACGAAAAACGAATAACGAGAATGTTTGTGTATATTTAAGACATTTTTCCGCTTCATTTATGCTCATAGTTGAGCAAGCACTCGGGGGGCGAAAATGATACGACTTGGTTTATTGCTAGGGTGCAAGAAAATTAGACAAAATATCATATTACGTCTAAGAGTTAAAAGATAAAGTCAAATATAATTTTCCCCATTCGATTTCTGTTGTTTGAAGCTATAAATTTTGAAGTTGGTTCAATAGAGGATCGAAGATAATCGTATTTTTTTTTTTTGTTGCTCAACAACTCAACTTGCAGAAATAAACGAGTTGCAATGGCAGACTCTCCCCTCTATGTTCATATACAAAGGTATAAATACACTCGAGACTGGGATAGTGTGAGCCTCGGAAAGATTGAACACCTTGGTGGTGTGAACACAAGAACTGGCGCTAATACAAAAGATTACGCTGGTATTCTAACATTTCGCAAGAAGGCCGTTGAAAAATCATTGCGAGGATGTTAGAAAAAAAAACGTCCGTCTTGGACTTTTTTTTTTTAATAGTCAGCTTAATGGAGAGTTAAAGTGACCAAATGAACTCAATTTTACGGCATTCGCCTCATGCAAACCGATCAAAGGGGCAAGAAGGATTGAGTTCGAGACGATTGTCATTTGGTCTGATGTTTAAGTTCAACCGCTTCCGATCTGATGGCAACAGCCATTACTGGAAACCATTCGAAACCATTCGAGAGCATCATATCAAGCAAACCATCGAACATGGTCTTGGCAGTGTTATTGTATTGGGATGCTTTGCTTGATCTAATTTCGGCCCTTTAGTAAAATGGAACAATGGAATAATGAGAGGAAGAGGACTATTTGGATATCATTGGAACCAATTTCGTACACTACAGCGCTTATCTTATAAGATCCGTAAATATAGTAGACAGTTGGCTCGGGTAATGAAAAATGCCCGCTCGAAGTCCTGATCTCAATCCAATTGGGAATTTGTGGCAATGGTAGCGGGTGAACTAAAGTGTGATTGGCAACGAATTCAATGGAGAAATATATGAAGGTATTGTCGAAACGAGCCCGATCGCTGAAAAAAGGAAAAACTGGATACAGTCATTTTCTGTGGTCAAAAAATTGATCTTGTTACGGAGCCTAACTAGAGACTGATCCATCTTTCTTTCCACTCTAAGAAAAAACAATATTTGCTGGCCCTATGATGTCACGAATGGTGTACTGTTTTTACATATCTATGCGAAATTTCCGAACATCAGCGCACAGACATGGATGGTATGAATCGTTCAAGACAGTCAAAATGGAGATTTTCATATATATATTTTATACTTTTACCGGTTCTTGTTTTTTTTTTGTGTTTTTTTGTAGTTTTTTCATCGGTTGCTATAAAAAAAGGTTATTAAGAAATACAAAAGGGAAACTTCATAGAAAATTTTTTGTAATTTCCTACATTACTTCTGTATTGACAGCGTGTAGTGTCCGAAACTTCATAAAGAATATCGGGACATTATTAGAACAAATCAACAAAGTGACACAACCAAATGACATAATAGATTCAGTAGTGAGGGGTGCTCGAAGGGATCGCCAAATCATATTTTCTATGTTATAAAGGTCTTTTTATTTAGTGCGGCGGACATTTCCTCCTTTGTGTCCCCATTGTGCCCCGTATAGATCTATTACGATCGCATTGGCTCTATTTCGCCAGGGACGAAATCCATAAAATTGAAGTAGAAAAGAAAAAAAAACCTTATACTATCGTCGAAATCATCATTCCGCGCTTTATTCAAAATGAATTTTCTGGCCCAAATATCCCTTATATATTCATGCATGGAATCTTTCGTGTTTGTATTGAACTACATACGTCAAAAACAATCTAAGCAATATGAAAACACCAATGGAATGAAAAAGACAAAGTGAAGAGAAAAACACCTCATTTTCCTCTCGCTGCAAGAGCCTATTCTTATCACAGGGGGGTTTTTTTTTTAAACTTTTATTTGCCCAAGTAATATAATATAATTACATGTATCTTATTTCTATTTCCTTTTACTATTTATTTCTTTTAGTTTTTTCCTTGCATGCCTGCCTGGCATTTTTCAAGGATTTCGACTGCTTTGTCTATAGGGTATACACATTGATTCTTTTTAAGAAAAATTTACCTTACTGTGGTTATGGTTACATAAAATTTCTCCTCCAAGGGCTAGTATCACAGCGTTTTATAGTTGCTAGAGGGCGAAAATTTTTTGCTCTCACGATACCAATCGAAGATAGCCGAATATGAAAAAAGTTACAACATCGAACATTAAATGGCAAAAAAGGGGGAGCATTTTGTTTTTGTTGGTTGCAGGGTAACGCGTTCATGTTTTGTTTTGAAATTTTTTTTTCTGCCAATTCAGCCTGCGTGCCATCATCATTTAGCAAAAGGAAATATCCTACAGTAACGAGCACTTATCCAATCGAGGACGATTGGTAATTAATTAAGCGACATGTGGTTCACAGTTGCTACTCACCTGATCGTTCTTTCATTCGTTTATTGGTTCGTTCATTCGTTTGTTCGTTCTCTCGTCCAATCATTCGCTTCAACTCCCGACGCAAATGTAAAAGTAATTAAAAATTAATTCGTTCTAGCTGAGTGGCAGTGGCGGAGTGACTGAGTGGCTGACTTGCAGAGCAGTCTGAGTTGTTGAATTTTTGCCCGCAGTCCAAGTTAACTTTGCTGACTGTGTGTGTGTGTGTTGCTTCTACTGGTTACTGTATTTGGAACCGTGCGGTGCAAAATCCAACTAAATGAAAGTTTCTTGCTGCTCTGGTCTGCAAGTTTCATGTTGCGCTGGAAAGCTGAGTCAGGTGAACCAGGACTGAACGATTGGTGTGGATCGGTCCGGCCCGGTCCGGTCGGGTGTGTGTTCTAACATCATGTCGCAAATGGCTCGCAATTATCAATATCATCATACTCGCTGCAGGAATCCTGCTCTCGTTCTCGTTTTCGTTTTCATTCTCGTTCTCGTTGTTTTTGTTTTCTTTGCTCTGCTTGTTGTTTTTGTTGTCGTCGATTCTGTTGCAATCTGTCTTGAAACATTTGCATAGCAAATGCTCGTGCGTTCTTGCAATTTGAACTGTGTTGGCACAAACAAAAACTAAATCCATTTAACTCGCAAGAATTTCAGCAGTTTCTACATAGAGACAGCGTTGCTTAGTATATTTCGTTTGGTTTGCTGCTTTATGTGGGGCCATCACCAGCTGTGAATTTAATCTTTATACACATTCTCTTCCGTACCATTTATTTCACAAAAACACAAAAAAAAAAAAACACACACAAAATTAAGAAAAAAACAATAATCCAAATTGAAATCCATAAAAGTAATCGTGTGATGAAATTAAAGATTTGAATTGGTTCTTTTTAAAATGATATTTTATTGTTGATTGGTTTTTTTATAGTTGCCATATGATTTTGTAATAATTTATGACAATACATCGTAAGACTGAGTATTCTTTAGGTAAATGGTTTTCTGTTCGGTTCTTCTCTCTACAATCGAAATATGTAAAGGCTTTCGATTGAAGTCTCCTTTCATTGCTGTATAATTTCTTACCCACGTTCAATACGTTCTTTGCATTTGTATGATCCAATCGACATTGGAATTGCAATGGATTTCTTCAAATGAATTGTTCACTCTGCTTTTCCTCGTCCAGAAAGACGTCACCTGCTGCCAGAGATCATTTACACGAAACTGATTATCCTCAACCGGTAATATGGTTGTGTGTAACGTTGCCGAAGACGTCTTTGAAAGAGTTCAAAACGGTGATAGATTTCGGTTGGGAAACGAAAGTAAGAAGCGGATATCCAATTTATGTTAATTCCTGGACATGCGCATAAATGTTTGTTAAGGTGTTCGCGTTCGCGTTCGCGTACGAAGTTGTTGCTCGTTGGCTTTTGTTGTTCAGTTAATTTGACACAACATTCGATACGCCTGCCAGTCTGTCTGTTTGTCACAACAACGGCGCGCCGGGTCGTTCGTCCGTTCGATCGCAAAGCAAACCGAAGCATACCGAACCAAAGCAAACCAATTACATACACGTCTTACGTCCGCCCAAATCGACTCCTCGCGGAAGTGCAGTCAAGTCAATCCAAGTCTAGTCAAGCCGCCTTCGCATTTGCTTGGCCAAATTTTGCCTTCAATTTGTGTAAGCTCCGAACAGGAATGCATTCGACGCATCATCGTGTCTACGAAATGATCAATGTACGCATGGCATGAAAATTTAAATTTGTCCATCAAAATTGCGAATGGCCGCACAGTCGCACAGTGTCACGAGTGCGGCTAAAAGTGTTTCAAAATGAATGTAGAGTCTGTAAGCATTTTACTCGATACATATTGAGTTCATTTGTGGGCGTGTCCGTCAGTGGATATATCCCATTTTCACTTCGAATAATCCTTGGGACCTGGCATACCCCTGTGTCAAATTTCGCCGTGATTTTTCCAGCCGTTTCGAACGGTATTTGACTACAGACGGACATATAGGCGGACATATCAATTTTAGATTTAGTTTCCGATTCTCATCAAGAATATACTCGTACAATAACGAGCAGGTGTGGATATATGTCAGTCGAATTTGACTTTCAGTTCCCATATAACCCCTAAAGATACCATCGAAAGGCATCGAAAAAATAACTTTTAAGCCAATGTACCAGCTTTTGTATGTTTCCAAATTCATAAGCATGAGTGACATATTTAGGACGTGGTCCAGTATACTTTAGCTTTAAAAACGCCTTTAATTTTCATCTGAAGGTTTTCTGACAGCTTTTTCATTCGAATTCGATCCCGTTCTTGGTACATACAATATGTAGGTAGTTTCCAGCGTTGAACGTGGCTGCGACGGACATATAGGCCGGACATTCAATTTAGCATTTAGTTCCGATACTCATCGGAGAATATATTCGTACAATAACGACAGGTGTGATATATGTCAGTCGAAGTGTATGTCTTTCATTCCCATGATAACCCCGTAAGATGACCACTCTAAAGCATGCGAAAAAATAACTTTTGAAGCCAATGTACCAGCTTTTGCTATGTTTCCAAATTCATAAGCATGATGACACTCCGTTTAGCACGTGTCCGGTATACTTGCTTTAAACCCTTTGATTTCCATCGGATCAAGAGTTTTCATAGCACAGCATTTTCCTCTACGAATTCGATCCCATTCTTGAGCCACCATACATATGTAAGTATGGTATAAATTCAAAAAGCCAAAGCAACATCCTTAAATCTTCTAGTTTTCAGTAATGGTGCTGCAATAGGAAATCCAAGCTCATTAACTGCCACCCAAGGCTGAAGAAATTGGTTTGGACGGTTCTTTAGAGCAAAAAAAAAAAACTTTATATAATTACAAATTCCATTGGTCCACAGCAACCCCTTGCATTTTTTGGCCAGTAAATGTATGGAATCGACGCACTGTGCGTCGTTGAAAATTAAAGCGTCTGTAAGCATTTCGTATTGCATGAAGCATGCAACATTGAATGACTTGGCTTAACGTTTCCACGTCATCACGCAGCATATTGGATGCAAGGCACAGCATAATCGTCAGTTGGGCTTAAAGCGACATGCTGCGCACTCCATTCAACGCTCGGCTGTGCAGTGAATTTATGCATTTTGCAGCAACAACAAGAACTTCTACTGCTACAGAGGAAATTACTGCAGCGTCCGAATTCGTTTATTGTTTGAGCGCATGAGCGTAGGCTCCACAAAGAAAATTTTTTTTTTTTTTTTTTGGTCTTTCGAATGTCTTCTTTGAAGCTTTTCTTCACGCCAGCGTTGTGCAGTTTTTCGTCCCTTTCTTTTGTTGTTTTTGCTTTCTGTTAAGCGCTTGATTAAATTTCTTTTAAGCACAATACTTCGATTATGTGCCTGCGCGCACATATTTTGCGAGTTGCAAGACTCGACTTCATCCTTTTTTAATTGAATTGATTTGCATTTTTTACGCAGGCGGGAGGTGATTTATGTAGTTCCATATGGTCTGCAACGGAAATTGGGGAAAGAAGTTGTGTGACCTTTGCCAAGTTCTGCATTCATTTTTCGTTTAAAATTCTCTTCTTCTGCTTTTTCGATTATTTTTCAAAAGCAAAACGAAAACAAAATTCAACTCAATGAAAGTGATATCGAAATCGAAATGGAGGATTTTTCATTTAATGGAGTGGCAAGGCAATGAACTCAAAAGGAGTGGAATATTATTTCAGCGCTTTTTTCTTAATATTTATGATCCCTCCTTTCATTCGCATAAATAAATTAATATAGTAAGATGCAAGAATGGTAGAATATGAGATTATAACATGTGCAAATTTTACTTTTATTCGAGCACTTGTGACGTTTTTGTTGATGCTGCCACAAAGTTGTGTAAATAAAAAAAAAATTTTTTTTTTTAAATTTTTTAGTTTTTCTATTAATTCAAGTGATTAAATTTGTTTTTTTGTTTTGTTAATTGGTCATTTTACAAGAATCTCTGATTTTAAGGACGATGTAAGTGTGTAAAAATCAGGTTTTGTGAAAGTTTCAAACTGGTAGCATGTTAATCGGACGTCAGTGGCAACGCTGTTATCACATAAATTCTTTAATTTAAATTTTTTGCCTCGAATATTTTGATCTGTCAAAAATTTTCAATAATTTCAACCAATCAGATTGATTTTAACGTTAAGTCACAAGTGAACATGCGCAGAAGAATGAAATTTTGAACTCTGATTGTCGTAACCTTATAATCTATCATCCTTGGTAAGATGTACCTACATATACATACATGTTATCATCGAATCATGATTTCTCACGTGGATTCTATTTGAAAATAAAATGAATAGAATTGAAATGAAATGAAGCCAATATCCTCTGCATGCATTTCTAAGATACTCAAGACAATTTGAATAGCTATTCAAAGCTTTCAAGTCATATATGTATGTTTGTACATTGTACATATGTACGCTCATTTTAGTGCGATTTTAGGAATTCGCGTTCAAATTTGAACGAGGAGGCGCCAATCGCGTCTACGGCATACAATGAGAAAAATTGAAGTGGCCGATGCTTTCACTGCTCCCTTGTCATCATCATGGCTTGGGCTTACTCGCAGATAATCTTGCCGCGCATATTTAAGTACAATATCACCACTTGCTGTGCTGAAAACAAAAATCATGCCGCATGCATGCAAATCTGCAATATTGAAATCGCAATCATCGACATCATCGGGATGTCGGGGCACTTAAGTTAAGCATGCAAACGAAAAAAAAAATGATTCCCAGTGCCAAAATGCTTGAATGCCTAGCGAGGAGAATATGTACATATGTATAAGAAAAATAGGCAAAGAAGAGAAAATGGGCTGGAGCAATGAGGAAGACGTGTCGTGTGGTGTTGTGCTGTGCTGTGCTGTGTTGTTGAAAAAGGTGCAACACAATTGTTGCATGATACTTCAAATCTGCTCCAATACCACTCCGCTACGGTCGATTCAACTCGACTCAATTGGACGCGCTAGGACGACTCAACTGGGACTGTTTGTTGAATTCAAGTGTTCGGTGGTTTGGCTTTAAGTACTTAAAAGTTCTATTAAATGGTGAACATGATGAACAGCGAAGGTCATCGTGTATGTTGTATGCTGTTTTAGTTGGTGTGTTGCATGATGAGATGGCATGTTGCATGTTACACATATGCATAAGTCCGAACGATGCTTAAACAAGTTCGGGGCATGTTACTCTGCTTGTTCGCTTAACTGCATGCAATCGCAAATTTTCCTCATACATTTTTTCTCTACCCGAAAAAAAAAAATTTTCCTTTTATTGAGTGAATGTCTGCCCACCTGCTTTTCATTTTCAATAATTTGCATGCAATGTCGATTTTTTTTTTTTTTTTTTTTTTCTCGAGAGTTTAATTTTCAATTTAAAATATTTTGCAGCACAATATTTTACGAGCTTGCCTCTTCACGCTTGATAAAGTGCCGCCCAAATTAAAGTTTAAAATCTTCATTAACCTCGTTTAGTCGGAGGTTTCGCAATCTTTTACTTTTGGGTTTTTTTGGTCGCTTTTTTCTTTGCACACATTTATCTGGCGAGTTTTAATCTTTGACGTTACTACCTTGCGTCCCACTCTTCATTGCTATTAGCCTTTTTGATCTGACATGCTTCGCTGTGCGTACGCTACTGCATCGCATGCGACTTTTCGTTGCGACAAGTGCCTTTTACACTACATTTCAACTGATAAGGATACGCCTTGCCTTGTATGCACCATCATGGCAAATCCTGTTCGAAGTCAACGTTCGTGTGTAAATGTTTGGGTTTGCATTTTTATTTTTCAGTTTTTATTTTTTATTTTTTCTTGCCGTCTTCGGATAAGCAGGCATTAACACTGGGTGTATACGCATTGGATTGGCTTTCTTATGGGTTGAAAATTCTGACTGGCTTTTCGGGTCTGAGTCTGAGGATTGAGCAAACAAACATTGAGATTACTCGTCGCTGATAATCATATCAATTTCGGCCTAAAGTGACAGTTTCCAGATTTCGAATTAACGCACGATATTTATTTATTCGTGGTTTGTTCGTCGCTTTGTTGGTTTAGAGTGGTTTTCTTCCTTTTTTTTTATTTTCTTCTTCTTTTTTTTTGCGTTGCGTCGCTTTTGCATTCTATGTATTTTGCCTGATTTATTCATACGTTTGATGATTCTGTAGAATGCTGTTTGCTGCCACGAATGTAGGATCATTATCGTGCGTGCGATGAAATATGCTGTTTGCTTTGACGTAAAAAGTTAACGTAGCGTTAGTATTTTAACTTGCTGTCAATCGATGTCGAATGTCCGATTTCTAAGACATTTTCGATAGTTATCCTTTCTTGTATGAGAAGCTTAAGTTCCCGTTGCTTTAGTTTTGGCTATGCAGATCGAATAGGATGATTAACGTGTTTTTAAAACGGAGATGGACAGATAGACGGTGAGACAAAATGAGAGGGAGACAAAACGGCATAGAGTCAGAGAACGTGAGGGTTTAATGGTTGATACCCAGCGGCGATGGTGTTGTACAAGAGCCGTAGAGCTGCCCGAATTGCTTATAAGTTCTTGCCGAAGAAATCTTATAATATGCATTTGGTATCTTTCCTATTCGAAATTCCTACTTCAACTGGGTTTAAGAACTTCGAAAGTTGAAATTTACGAATTCATATATGTATATTCATAATCCTTCAGTCTTCATGTCACTTTAACTCAATCAAAGGTATTTTTATAACTTTTCCGAAGGAAAGGGTATATTAAGTTTAGCACGGAGTATGTAACATACCAAAGGAGTCGCGATAGATATAGACATAAGTATATATATATATATTCTTGATCAGAGTGACAAGAGGAGTCGATCTAACCATGTCTGTCTGTCTGTCTGTCTGTCGGTCACACTTTAGTTTTTCGTAATTTACTCCTAAGCCATGAAAGATATCATATTGAAATTGGGCATGGTCTTGAACCAGGTAAATGTCCGAAAAACTGCATAAAAATTTTTTTCGTAGTCCCTTCTTGGGTCGTGGGAAGTGGTTCAGAAATTTCAAAAATCACAAATTTGCGAAATTCGCAAAATGTTTGTTTTCACTATTTCGAATTGAGTATTTCGCAGCTAGACAAAATGTCCTCTAACGGTTAAAATTTTACCATGCCCACCATTCGCGAAAATTTTGTGCTTAATAATAATTTCGAGTTTGAGAAGCTTAATCGAAGCACTGATAAGGTATAACTAGATATCCAAGCTAGAACAACAAAAACTGCAGGAATTTTTGTTAGGGTAATGTTTTAACATATTTTAGGCTGAGGAAAAGGTATGTGTGCAATCGGCTTAGCCGATGTAAACTTTTTTTCTTATTTTAATTTATTTAAATATTTATTTATTTTATTTTTTCAAGAATTGTTAAATAAAAATAAAAACCTGGTTTAAATTCTCCCGAAAACTATCATTTGAAAGTTTAAACCTTCAACAAGTTTAAACCGGGCTGAAGACTTTGAGCCTAATAATTCCTTGTCTAGAGGAGGGATCATAGATACATGGGCCAAAATTCTTTTAAATGCCTAAATTTCTGTCTCTTTCAATGAAATTATGTTTTCATGTTTTCAAAAAATTTATTAACAAAAAAAAAAAAAAAAACTAGTCGAATGGAAAAAGTCAAATCTTACCAAAACTCCATTTTGTTTACTCGAAAATTACACTAACATAGTTGTCTTCTTTGGCAAGACAAGACAAGATAAGACAACAATGTTACTGTAATTTGCAAGGAAACAAAATGGAGTTTTGGTAAGATTTGATTTTTTTCAATTCGACTGGAGTTTTTTTTTTTTTTTTTGGTATTAGAAAATTTTTTTTTTTAAATTAGTTATTAATTTGATTCGCTCCTTCACGAAAACTGGATTTCATTGACAGGGACAGAAGTTCAGGCATTAAAAAGAATTTTAGCCCACAAACATATATACATACAGTCATTCATACATACATACATGCATACATACATACATACATACATACATACATACATACATACATACATACATACATACATTTATACATACATACATACATACATACATACATACATACATACATACATACATACATACATAACATACATACATTCATACATTCATTCATACATACATACATACATACATACAATACATACATACATACATCCATATATATATACATTAACATATACATACATACATACATACATACATACATACATACATACATACATTCATACATTCATACATCATACATACATACATACATACATACATACATACATACATACATACATACATACATACATACATACATACATACATACACATACATACATATATACATTAACACATACATACATACATTAACACATACATACATTAATACATACATCTATACATACATACATCCATACATACATACATACATACATACATACATACATACAGACAGTATTACTGACCAGCTATACCCGCCGCAATGCTTTGCGCTATAGACATTTAACATTGAGTTGTCATTGAATGTCGACAGTAGACCGAAAAACTATTGACGAACTAGTGACGTCGGTACTATTATGTAGACAAAAGGAGTACTTTTTCGCTAGTCACCAGTAATTAATATATATATTTATACTTTCCGCTTTCAATAAAAATAGCTTGCATTTAAGTTTTAACGAGTCTAACTTGTTCAATTTTGCGGCACATTTTACAAGGACACACGTTGTTGACAAGATCAATGGAGATGAACTATATCTCTTGCCAGTACAGTTTCTATAATGACACCGCCTATAAATACTGTTGACGTTGTCACTAGTTCTCTTGTCTATATTGACGTCAATATAGACATGGGGCCATATGGCGACAGACTTCCTGCAGGGTACATACAGACATACATATATACATACATACATAAATAAATATATATTTACATACTCTTTCGGAAACAGAGTAATGAGCGTTTTAAAAAAAAATTTTTTTTTTGTGACACCTTTGCATTCTGAGGGGGGGCCGAGATACATCTTAGCAGTGCTAAGCCATTTCTTCACCGTTGGGCTTATGGAAGAAAAAATACCTTGGCCTCAAATTCATTTCGACGTGCCAGACTGCTGTCTTCTATTACTAAGCCGATTTCCGTCAACAGCTGAAGGCAATATGCTATGCACCGATGGTGGTCTCATACATACATTAACTCTGAAGTCGATATAAATTGGTGGACAGCAGAGCAGCTATTAAATTCTGTACATCGCTGATTGAACAATTAATTAATCTGGAATCAATTGACTAGAGAATGTTTGAAAGCAGGTTTTAGCTCAAGGATAGATGTGAGAGAAGAGAGCAGAATTATATAAGGGGAAAAGCGACCCCGAAATCCTAAGTACTTCTGTGCCAATACATTTTTAAAATGGGTACTCAAAGGGATCCAAATCGCACATTTAAAATTTCTATATGAATGCCAGTTTGAGAGGAGGTACTTAGTTTTCAAAAGAATTTTCAGTTAAATAGCTTGGTAAATTAATCAGTTCATTTCATCTAAGATTGTACTCTTATACATATGTATGTATGTACTTAGTTCTGTATGAGATAAGTATGCTTCACTTTCGATTGGTTTGGGAGCCAACCCAATCAATGCTCATAAGATTCCTTGTTAGTTTGCTTTCAATGCTTATTTTCTTCGTATTCTCATTTCATAATTGCTTGTGTTTAAAGCATACATTTTTGCATGAATTTATCTTCAAGTCTTTATGCAAATGAATTGCTTGCCCTCGAGTTTAGAATTATCCATTCATCGCACCACACACGTCGAGCATTGGGAATTATTTTCATCTTCACATCGGCCCATCATCTTTTCCATCATTACGTGCAATTAATATGCAATGCGCATAAATTTTGAATATTAATGAATTTTGTAATACGGACGAACGATGGCTTTGGAGAAAACAGGTATGCACGAAGGATGGTTTGGATTATTCTTCATCGTAAATAATTTAAGTAGTTAATGAGTTTTACCCAAGCTCTTCCTCTCGGTCTCACGCACGTTTGAGAGCTCTTACCTCCCACTCGTTGAGTGTGTGAGCGGTTGAGTTTATGTGTGTGTGTGTGTGTGTGTGTGTGCTTTTTATCAAAAAATTTTTTCATCTTCATTTCTTTCTCGTTTCTTCAATCCATCGAATAGCCTATCATCATCATCTTTGAATATGTATTGTACATTACTCTAGCATCATCACTTAGCATTATGATTAATGGCGTAACGTATAAGGCGGTCAAAATGACGTAGATCACGGCACCCACCCAGCCAGTAAGTCATCCAATCCTCGCATTCGAAATCGCCATTTGAGTAGCCTTACAGTCTAGCACGTTTGCACAGTCGAAATTTGACAGCTCAGTCAGGCCATGAACATTATGGCTACACTCGAGCCATATCTCATTGTCATAATGGCAACGCTGACAGTAAATAATCTATCAATAATTGCTTCTAGGTTCGTTTGGCTTTCCGCTCTTTCGTTTGTTTTTTTCTTTCTTTCTTCTTGTTTTTTCAGCTGTCATTGTGTGCCAGTGCCAGTGCCAGAGCCACAGCTAGAGCTACAGCGCCAGAGCCAGAGCCAGAGCCGCAGCCAATGTCAGCGATAGTTCCAAGACCTCAATCAAGTTACTACGATTTCAACGATTTCAGTGTCCCTGGCGTTCTGCAGGTCTCTTTTGGCAATGCTTATTACTCGCTAAACGTGGCTATGCTGTCGTGTTGGACTGCAGATAGTCGCATCATCGCTGCATCGTTGGATCGTTGCACCGCTGCATGGCTGCGTGGCTGCATCGTTCCATCGTTGCATCGTCATTGGTGGCATTCATTTGTTGATGGCATTCAGCATGTGAATTCCAATGACATCTTTGCGAGAGCGAGAGCGAGAGAGAGAGAGAGAGAGGAGGAGGAAACCGTGTAGCTGAAGGATTTTATGCTATCATCATTATTGCGAGTGTGTGTCCGTCTTCTATTCATCTATCGTCTGTGCCGCCTCATCAACGTTCGTCAACGAAGAGCTTGCTTCTTGTCCAGTTTCCAGTGTGTCGCCTTAGTTATCGGAAAGAAATTTTCTACGTTCGATTCTTTGTGTCAGACGCTTTGACATTTATCATTTTGTATATAAAAATACAATCTTTTTTTATTTCTTCTTTATTATTCTTTTGCTTTACCAGGCATCTATGGGTTGCCATTGAGCTCCGATAAATCATTGAAGTGGAGTTGTCTGAATCTTCACTATTCCTACTGTCAAGGCCACCAAAGCAGCTCATTTTGCAGATCATTCATTTAATGTTGATGCTGCTTTTTGCTGTCGTGTTTTTTATCCTTCTTTTGGGTCCGGTATTTTGTTGTTTTTTTTTTTGTTCTTTTTGCTCTAGAAGCAGTCGCAAAAGAAGTTGTTCGTTGAGCACAGTTTCAGGGCATAAACTTCTAGTTGTCTGTCTTATTCCTCTAAATGAGGTGGCCGGAAAATGCATTTATTATTAAATAGTTTTGGGGGTTTCGTTTTTGTTCTGTCGACGCTCGCAATAACATACATACATACATACGTATATAGATATTAAGGGGGGAGAAATTTGTGAGTTTCCAGCATTTCGTTTAACGCATTCTCCATTACAATAAAGTGCTCTCTATTTTTTCAATTAAAAGTTGCCTCATCTTGATGTCTGGTAATCATTTTGCATGTTTTGTACATTTTTTGGCAAAAAGGAACAGCAAAAAGCAAACGAAAAAAAAACAACAACAACAACAAAGGTTTTCTTAGAGAGGAATTCATCAGTTTTGGCCGCCTTCATCATTATCATCTCATCTGCATCATCATCATCATCATCATCACGTCATCATTAGCAACGTCGCGACGCGTCGTCATAGCTAGCTAGCCTGCAACGAAATTCAACACAATGGAAATCAGTTAAAAACTTTAAATTGCTTAATTAAGCTATCTGGATCTTTGGGTATCGAACACGAAAACGGCGGACCAAGTTTCGAAGCCACACTAAGCGACATAAGAATATAGAAGTAAAAGGCGCTAAATTGAAAATTTCACAGCATGCGCACACACGCCATTTAAGCAGCCAAAAACCAGCGACGATGCCTCTCGATGATGCTCAGTGCCGAAAGCTCGAAACTTCAAATTGAAAGCGAAAACGCAAACGCAAACGCAATCGCAAACTGAAAGGATAAGAAGAAGGCGAAGGCGAAGGCGAAGAAGCCAACGTCGGTCAGGCCCGACTTTTATATACCCAGCAGATCTTGTAAAAGATTCAATCCTCCATAGATTGATTCATGAATCAATCTTGGCCTGATTGAAAACATGAGGATTGCAATCATTTTTCTCTTAATCACAAGGATTGAAATCGAGATTGAATCGATGAAGATTTATTTCATAAGATTTTTAAATCATTTTCGATAATTCTTATTGATTTAAATCTTCAAATTCAATAAATGTCAAAGACTTGAAATCAAAACTGACTTAAATCTGACTCTGATAGCCAGCTTTCCGACAATATTGGTTGGAATTATTGAACATTTTTTGACAGATGAAAATCGTCAAGACAAAAAATTTTGTATTAGGTCTATTCCCGTACTGCACGAAACTACCCTAAACTGCCCAATTTCGCCCAAATTTTCATACAGTTTTCAAAATATTGGCCAGTTTTGGGCATCAGAGTTCAAAATTTCATTCTTCTGCGCATGTAAGCTCGTGACGTAGCGTTAAAATCATTCTGATTGCTTGAAATCATTGAAAAGTTTTGACAGATGAATATTTTCAAGAAAAAAAATTTAAATTAAAGAATTTATGTGATTACAGCGTTGCCACTGACGTCCGATTAACATGCTACCAGTTTGAAACTTTCACAAAACCTGATTTTTATAGCATTGACAGACATATGGTGTAAAGTCTATAGACTTCACACTACAATGAAAGAAGTCTATGTTGGGGTGACACACAACAATTGATTGTGGATTTCTATTGTGGACTTCTTTAAAACAGCTGATAATTGAAAATTAAAACAACAACAAAAACAATAAAAACATTTTGGTAGCATTTAGCCTCGATTTTATCTCAAAAGAATCCATGAAAATATCGTTTGTTTGTTATATAAATCCATACGATTCATGCATTTCGCATAAATTACTTGAAATTAGAAATTGAAACATCTGGTTTCCGATAAAATAATCGATATTTCGTTTAATTTGGTGCAGCGTTGCCATATCAATCTAAGAAGTCCACACTAAATCCTCCCTTTCAATGTAGTGTGAAGTCTATAAAAAGTCTATGATGGCTAAGGTAGACTTTTGAGAAATACCTATGTGTGTCACCTAGACTTCACACCATCATGGTGTAAAATACCTATGTCTGTCAGTGCAATACATACTTACATCGTCCTTCAAATCAGAGATTCTTGTAAAATGACCAATTAACAAAACAAAAAAACAAATTTAATCACTTAAATTAATAGTAAAACTGGAAAATTTTCACAAAAATATTTTGAAAAATTACGCAACTTTGTGGCAGCACCAACAAAAACGTCACAAGTGCTGGGATAAAAGTTAAACCTGAGCATGTCGTAATCTTATTATCCATTATGCTTGGCCCCTAGCAACACTCCATGAGTACTTTTTCCTTTTTTAAGATACACATTTTCCATACAATTGTTGTTTTTAACAAATTTTCATAACGAAAACTAATACACGAATTCAATCAGTTTTATTTTGACAGCGATTTCAGTGTGGCGTTCACACACACACATAGTTGTGCACATCATTAGTATTATATATACCTGCAGACAGGTCGCGCTACAGGGGGGGGTTTTGGGGGTTCAAACCCCCCCAAATTAAGAAAAAATACACCACACAGCTTACATTTCTACATCGCCGTCCTACAAAACTCTTTTATTAAGTTTTATCGATGCAATAATTTTAGTTCTTGACCGAATTTCCTCTTGGAATGATCAAAATGTGTCAAGTCAGTCTAATTTATTAAAAATGTGCCTTAACAAAAAGGCGAATTTCTTATATCTCTTCATTGTATAAACCAAGTTTTTAGTTACACATTTGTTCTATGTAAATATTTACAAGGTAGAAACATTGATCTCAAATATGCTGTTGTCCTAGCAGATATATGCTTAGAGAATATTCAAACCTTAAGAAGTAACGCTGAGGAAGAATTTCAGAAATTGTTTAAAAACGCTGAGAAGCAAGCTTTATTCAAGCGGACTTATTTTTGCATAAAACCTAGGCTCGCACATTCTCAGGACCACGAAGCACATTTTCATACTAAAAGTGTAATGAATATTATTATCGTATTTCCCTTTATTACCTTTTGTGGATGCATTTATTGTCAACTTAACCAATCGCTTTTCAAAACACAAGGATATTCTTCTTGGTTTTCAAGTTTTATTTCCTCAAAGTATCAAAATTAAGATTTTTAAACAAATTTAAATCTTTTATTTTTCAAATAATAAAGAAATTGAAGTCAAAAATGACTTAAACTATTGATACATTTCAAATATTGAAAAAAATAAAGAACATTTTGACATAAAATCGTAAAAAAAATTTTTATTAGTTTTATTTCTATACAAATTAGCTACTCCCAATTCCAAATTTAAAGTTTCAAAATTTGCCATTCGCCATCAAATTCTAATTCATTCGCAAAGGTTAAGCTTAAAATCTTCATTCCTTGAAATCTTAACCAGTTTAGAGAATATTAAAAAAAAATTAAATAAAGATTTAATTCACAAATTGCATAGTCCTAAATCTCTTTAAACTTTACAAACCTAATTTTTAAAATTAAGAATATGTTAAAGTTATAATTAACATTTAAAAATTAATGGGAACAAAAATTATTTGAAATTTTTGGGACTCTTAAAACCAAATTAAAATTAAACACCAAAACATAAACATTTTGGGTTTAGCTCCGTTTACAAAAAATCCATGAAAATATCGTTTGTTGGATAAAAAACAAAGAAAAAAAATAATCCAAATCCAAATCTTGAAATTGAAATTAAACATAGGTTTCGTAAATAACGATATTCGTTAATTTCGTCACGTCCAATCTTCAAATAATTTTTAAATAAATCTTTAGCAATGTAGGACCTATAAAAATTTTTATTGGTAAGGAAGCCTTTAATACCAGTTCCTATTTAACATCATGGTAAATACTAGCTAAATTCAATTCTTAAATATCTTCAAAAGAGATTCTTTAAAAGCCAATTAAAAATAAAAAACCAATTTAACTTAACATAAAAAATGGACATTTCAAAAAATTTTTGAAAAAGGAATGTTTGAGCACAAAGAAGCACAAGTTGCAAAAGTTAACCTGATTCGATTATACCATTTGTGCCCCTGCAACCCCATTTTATTTTAATAAAATTTCCTTTTTTAAGATACAATTTTCCAAATTTTTTTTAACAAATTTTCTAAAAAACAATCAGAATTCAATCAGTTTTATTTTGACAGCGATTTCAGTGTGGCGTTACACACACACATAGTTTGCCATCTTATATATCCCCAACTCAGTCTAGCTGTTAAATCGCAAAATAATATCCCTTTTTACGCTGATAAATGCGAAAGAACAAAATCGAATCCAAATCTAATCCGTAATGCTCATTAAAATGGCATACGGTCTCACATGACCCATGCAGCAGAATGTTTTGGCGTCATTTGGTTATAATAGGGTTTTTTGAAGGATTTAAAAAATAATCAATGAAGCACATGCATGATGTATGACCCTACTTGACTTAATTAGGAAGTTTTTTTTCTTCTTTTATATTATGCTTAGCGTATGCTCATTTAATATCTTGCTATCTTCAGTAATAGTTCGTTGTTAAATATTAAATATTTAAGTAAAGCAGATTTTTTTGTTGAAATTGTAAATGGAATTTTTTGAATCTTGAATTTAATGGGGTTTAATGGTTTTGAATATGCAATTGGAAAGTTTTATGATGCCATTAAGGAAAGTACTTTCCTTTAACGCGTATTTGTCTCGAAAATTTCAGAAGCTTTTATATCTACGAGCCCGGAATTTGACCCATCAAAGGCTGGAGTGACCCCAAGTTTTGCTAATTTTTGGATAAGTACTTACAACCTAAGGAGACTTTCGCGAGACTTTCAGACCGTCATCCCTACTAGAGAATACTCGGATAACCGAACTGATCGTACTCCCAACTCCGTGGAGGTATTCACGGATGGCTCTAAGCTTAATTGCAGAGTTGGAGGTAGAGTTTTCTCGGAGGAGCTCAACCTTAAACTCAGCTTTCGACTGCCCGACCACTGTAGTGTCTTCCAAGCAGAGGTAGCGGCAATCAATAGGGCGACCAATTGGTTTCTGGGTAACAAGATTTTCCCAGAAAATCTGTTGATTTACACGGACAGCCAGGCGGCCATAAAGTCCCTTTCGAGTGGGGTAACCACATCCAAGACAATCCGCGAGTGTCGTTCGTTTCTTCAGGAGATGACTAAGCACTCTTCGGTGACCCTGATGTGGGTACCTGGACACAGGGACATCAAAGGTAACTGTACAGCGGACGACCTTGCGTCGGCCGATACAGAACTTGATAACATTTTAACGGAGCCCGAACTGGGTGTTCCTTTTGCCTCAGTTAAATTAAAGATTAAATCTGATTTCTACGGGCAAGCGCGCAAGGCATGGGCAGAGGAAGAGGCATGTCTTCCCATGTAGTACCACAACCGGCCCATATGCGGCGTAAGTGTGTCCCCTTAAAGGGGGCAGCCACTCTAACCTAACCTAACCTACAACCTAAAGACGGTGTAGAAACCGATTTTTTTTTTCGGTTCCAATTGCGTTTTCTCTTTTAAATATCCCAAAAAAAATTCTTTTAATTAAGCAATTTATTAGAATTTTATTTCTTAAATTAATAATTAAATGAAAATTTTTAATTTTATTTTAGATAATTTTCAACAGTATTTTGGCGAATAGTGTCAAAAGTGTCAAGATTGGTTTTCCGTGCGGGAATATCGAATTCATTTGTTACTCCCAGGGGGCCTTGGGGCTCGAATTGGCTCGCATTAAAAAAGAAAAAATTCAAATCAAAAGGATGCTCTCAGTACTGAAATTCTGCGGCAGACGAGCGTATGCAGTACAAATGTGCGAAATATTGTGGAAAAAAGCATCACTCATACTGCGTGCGGGACGAAATTCTTTTATTCGCGCGATCAAATAATTTTTATGTAAGTAGAAGAAGCCTTACAAATACCTAACTATTGTTCGTTTTCAATATTTTTTCAACCTTAGATTCCATTTTCCATCATTTTTGTACTTATTTAATTCATCGTACAGCGTTAGGCATTCCAATATTGAAAGCACCTATGCAGTACAAATGGACGACAGAGGTAGAGCATTTTGTTTCTAAGAAAATTACACTTTTATGCCGTGGTTTCTTATCGCACTTATTTGCATTTTGTGTTTCCATCTTATTATATATTTACCTATTTCATATGATTATTGCATATACAGTCGAAACTGTCTATAACGAATTTCTTACTAGAGCGAATCTTCTCAAGGCTTTTTCACTACATTTTTAGTGCTTTTTTCTCCTTCTAACGAATTCTCGCTGTAACGATTTGTTTCCCCGGTTTTTGCCTTAAAAAATATTGAACTGACTTTGTGTCACCTTTGTTTAAAAACAAAAACATTTAGAACGGAAAACGCGTAAATTGTACCTTATAAATGAATAACTAAATTAGAACGTTGCAGCATAAATCAGAACAACCTAAAAAGTTTATCACCTGTATAAAATAATGTGAGAAATATATCATCATCATCTTATCACTTCTACTTAAGTACGAAGTTAAGATTATTATTTCAATCCAAGTAAAATGATTCCGAACTGTGAAGACTGTGGCCAAAATCTTAAATACCTTAGTTGATACTCCGTCGTGTGATGGAGCCAATTTTGTTTAACGATCGACTCTGTGACATATTCCGTTGCCGTAAACCTGAAAATGTCACAACAACATTTCAACAAACTGGATTTCGGAAAGAGGATTGTTTTCCTTTATCAAGTTCTTTTGAAAGTGATGATGAAAAAAACGATCGAAGTTTCGCGTATGATAAATGAGATTCAGTGGGGCTAAATATAAAGCGGGTTGCAGCAAGTCACCCATTTCGCACCATATGCAAACTAGAAGCACCACGAATGAAAGTGGTTCCAATCGAAGCTCGTGTCGAAAAAAGAGAAAAAATTTACATCCCTGTGGTTAATTGTTGCTGCTCATCATATTTAATTAGTTCAATATTCATTGACGATCAACTGAAAATACTTGAAGGCGTCTCCAATATTTCAACTCAGAAGAGTGCAGAGATCGAATCCAAAGGTTTTTTTTTACCAAAGCATTTGCAATGTCTTCGGTTTTTCTGTTTGATAAGATTAAGAAGGACCTGGTTTCGGACAGCGAAATATGACATTATAATGGGCTCATATCAAAGGGACCACATCGATCCTGGTACTGAAACGAAAGCTCAAGACAAAATTCAAACAAGCTTTATTTTTTATTTTTTTATTTTTTTGGTTCAAGCAACATAACAGCAACCGTATTGGGCATTCGAAATGCGTAACTAACAGTATTATGCCGGCCTTATGTTTGAGGCCAATCGTAAAGATATGCAACCCAAAGAGGTATTAGAGGGTTTGAATATTCCTTCCAACTTCATCTGATATATTTTGAAGCAGCGTGCCACTTGTCAACAAGTGTAAGGCTGACAATTCTTTACATCTTTAACCCATTCGCGCCGGAGTTTTTTCTCGAAACACAGGAATTTTTTTGAAAAACTGATTGCAGAAATGGATAAAGGAGCAATAAAAAAACATGTTTTGCATACTCAAAAATTTCCAATGTCCTTCGGACATCCTGGGATATATTAGGTGTAGTAAAAAGAAATCCATTATTTTTGCATTAAATTGAGGGCTTTATTTAAGATAGTTAGAATGACCCGATTTAGGTCAAATATGCGCCGTTTTGTTCGATAACTTGTTGCCATTTTAAAGGTAATTTCATTATGCCTCTCTCATAGAAGCCCTCGTTCCTATTAGCAAAAAATTGAGACAGTCGAATTTCAGAAGCCTCTCTTGAAGCGAATGTTTCACCAGCAAAATTGTTCGCCATGGACAGGAACAGATGGTAATCACTTGGTGCCAGGTCCGGACTATAAGGTGTATGCAGAAGAACCTCCCAACCAAACTCCCGGAGCTTCTGGCGAGTCACTATCGATGTGTGTGGCCTGGCGTTGTCCTGATGGAACACAATTCCTCTCCTATTGGCCAAAGCTGGCCGCTTATGGGCGATTGCTTCCTTCAGACGGTCCAATTGTTGACAGTAGAGTTCCGAGTTAAGAGTTTTGCCGTATGGGAGCAGCTCATAGTAGATAATTCCCTGCCAATCCCACCAAACACACAGCAAAACCTTCCTGGCCGTCAATCCTGGCTTGGCCACCGTTTCCGCCGGTTCACCGTGTTTCGACCACGACCGTTTTCGCTTGACGTTGTCGTAAGTGACCCACTTTTCATCACCAGTCACCAACCGCTTCAGAAATGGGTCGATTTTGTTGCGGTTCAGCAGCGAATCGCAGATGGAAATTCGGTCTGTGAGGTTTTTTTGCGTTAACTCGTGTGGCACCCATACATCGAGCTTCTTTGTGTATCCAGCCTTATTCAAATGGTTCTAAACGGTTTTTTGTGCAATCTTTAGCTCTTTTGCAATCGAAACAGTGCTAACATGACGGTCGGACTCGATAATTTCCATGATTTTATCGACATTTTCGACAATTGGCCTTCCAGTGCGTGGTGCATCCTTGACATCGAAGTTACCGGAACGGAATCGACGAAACCAAAATTGCGCATGATTGGCTGTTACAGTATCAGGTCCATAAACGTTATTCACATTTTCAGCCGCCTGGCTTGCATTTTTTCCCTTATCGAAGAAAAACTGTAAAATGTAGCGAATTTTCTCTTTGCTGATGTCCATCTTTGACAAGCTCTCAAACAAAACTGAATCAATCAATCAAAAAAGTGTCGAAAAAGCTTTTTTAGTAGGAACTGTCATCTTTCTAATGCCCCCTAGCGGAACACGATCGGACTTATACAACGCGAGATGCAGATAAATAACGCCATCTATTGGAAAAATAATGGATTTCTTTTTACTACACCTAATATAATCCCAATAACAGTTTTAGATGGGACATATATGTATGACCTAGTAGAAAAAATCAACTGAGTGGAACGTATTGTCCCAATAGGCGCGAAAGGGTTAAGTCAATTTTTTTTTTTTTTTTTTTTTTTTTTTTTTTTTTTTTTATATGTATATGGCAAAAAAGATCAAAAAGATCTGTTAATGATCGCGGTGTTAAATATATTTCATATTATTGAATATTATTCGAGCTTAACCGCATTGCACCTCCCGCCTGTGGGCGGACATGGCCATGTTTCGTCACTTCGCCACTCGTGACTCATCAGCGCCTTTGGGGTGCTAAGGAGTTTCAAATTTCTTGCACCTTATAAGTGAAGAATTTCAAAACCTCCTGAGAAATATACACACTAATAGTAAAAAATTAGTGGTATTGAGGAATTATTAACCTTCGGTTAACCAATCTTCCTCTAGTTTTGACTTTAGCAAAGATTTGCTTAAGTCTACTCCCGTGCTCAGGGTTTTTTTATTTTATATGTATATGGCAAAAAAGATCAAAAAGATCTGTTAATGATCGCGGTGTTAAATACATTTCATATAATTGAATATTATTCGAGCTTAACCGCATTGCACCTCCCTATTCCTGTCTATTTTTTTTACCTAAGCTATTTATGCAAAAATATGGCCATTTCTTCCACGCAAAAATATAAAAGATAACCAATCTTTATTAAAAGTACGTTCAATCTATAAGTATAAATAAATAAAAAAATAAAAAAAAAAAAATACACAAAAAATCCTCGTAAACCAGTCGTTTTTTTGAGTCGTAAAAACCGCGAATCGTGCTGGGTAAACTTTATGCCATTTACAATAAATTTGAACTTGAGTGAAGCTCCATTTGCGATCGGAGGTAGTCGTAAAAAACATATCTTATCAAGTTCATACATGCTGAAGGATTAAATGCCAATTAGAGAATTTTAGATAAATGTATGTATGTACGATTTTCACGTTGAAATAAAAAATATTAAAAAAAAACACAAGGATGAAAATCATAAAACAAGAAACCAATTACGCCTTACGACCTCTTTTGGCTCATAAAAAAAAGTCGATCTTTAATAAGAATTCGAGCTCTATTGGCAACACGGCTCCAGCACGGAATATAATTATTTCTACATAATATTTAAGACCTCGAATGAGCGAATGAGAAAATCCTCTTTAGACCGGTTAGAAGGTATGCAGCTATGTACGTCATCGAAGCCGGCGCACATGTCAAATTGTTTTGTGGCACATCAAAGGGATGCAGGCGCTAGTGCTTTGCCACACCGAAACCGAAACGAAAAGCGAAGCCAGAGCCGAAGTCGAAGCCGAAGCCGCGGCATTGCCGTCGCATTCGGGAATTCTTTTGTTAGCGGCGGCTCGGCATGACTGTCGCCACTTTCCGACACAAAATTCGTCACACTAAATGCTTCTAGGGCTGCGCATGCGCACGACTGAACAGCAACGCGCGGCAACACGCATCGAAATGTTTTGTTATTCGTGAAGTGGATTCTAATTTTAAAAGCCCACATAAGGGCATAAATTACATACGGCGAAAGGAAGAATTCTTCTGCCAGACGTCGGGCGGCTATCTACGCCGCACGGCTGTCATCAGCACTTATGAGACGACATGCGCGCTCTGCGCGTACGATTTTGTTTTTTCTTAGTTTACGATGACGCTTTAGGTAAATTAGTCATCAGACTCGATTCGATTCGACTCGACTCGACTCGACTTTTCCAAGCACACACGATTAACAGGGCTTATTTTTTTGTTTGTCTTTTATTCAGTTCAGTGTGTATCAACATCAGCGCAGTAATCAATGAGCTCTCGAAATAGTGCGTGCATAGGCTTACATAAAAGGGACCAACATCACGCCCCGACTCGCTCTTCTCGCTCACGTTCTTGGGCGAAAGCATGTCTCATTTCTGTAATAACTCACGTGCCATTTAGTCGCTTTAAGTGCTAAGTCTGTCAGTGGAAAAGGTGTTGCCTGCCTGCTGATTAAATTGTTATTTCCTCGTCACACCGCATTGCATCGTGGCCACATCTGTTTGCGTTTGCTTGTACTTTAATGGGGCGTTGTTAGCGGGCGGTTTCCGAAATCCGCCTATATTTGTTTTCATTCCATTCAAGTCCTCCAATTTTGGTGTTTTGCTCTTCTTCTTCTTTCTTTTTTGTCTCACTTCCCTTGTGTTTGTCGTTGCTTTACATTGGAGATTTATGTCGTTTTGAAATACAAAAGCGCGATCACCGAGTTGTGTTGAATGGTTTCGTGACTTTTTTTTTTCCTTCTGCGCTGCTCAATAGGGAAATTATTTTGTGGAACAATTTTTTATGGTAATGTTGCGGGAATCGATTTAATCAATTAAAGGTGCGTTCGTGGCGAGGTGTAGAAAGAAATTAGTTGGTTTTTATTTTTATACCCAGCGTAAGCGGGGTATATTAGTTTTGTGCGAATCTTGTAACAGGGAGAATTAAGCTCCGGAGATATAGAAAAATATATATAGAAATGATCAGGATCAAAAACTGAATCGATTTAGACATGTCCGTCTGTCCGTCCGTCCGTCCGTCTGTCCGTCTGTCCGTGGTCGGATCTCCTCCGAAACGGCTCGACCAATCAAGTCGAAATTTGACACACAGGTATATCGGGATCCGAGTATGATCCTAAGTAAAAATGGGAGACATCCGCCCACTGCCACGCCCACAAATGAATATAATGTGTTTTCAGTAAAATGCCTGTAACTAGCGAACCACTCAACACATTCCATTGATATTTGGTGTACTGGTAAACTACGAAAAGGGACATATCCTGGAAAAAAATGGACGCCGCCTTCCGTGAGCCACGCCCACAAATAAGCCCACAAATAAGGGCTTATCGTAACTTGTGAAGTAAAAGGCGTAGAAGCTTCAAATTCGCAACATAGGTTGACCAAGACGAATGAAAGGTGTAGGAAAAATTTTTATGAGGCCCGCCCACTGCCACGCCCTCAAATGGAGATTTTTCGTAACTTCTGAAGTAAAAAGCGTAGAAGCTTCAAATTCGCAACATAGGTTCACCAATGCGAATGAAAGGTGTAGGAAAAATTTTTATGAGGCCCGCCCACTGCCACGCCCTCAAATGGAGATTTTTCGTAACTTCTGAAGTAAAAGGCGTAGAAGCTTCAAATTCGCAACATAGGTTGACCAAGGCGAATGAAAGGTGTAGGAAAAAAATTTATATGGCCCGCCCACTGCCACGCCCACAAATGGAGATTTTTCGTATCCTGTGAAGTAAAAGGCGTAGAAGCTTTAAATTCGCAACATAGGTTGACCAAGGCAAATGAAAGGTGTAGGCAAAAAATTTATCTGGCCCGCCCCCTGCCACGCCCACAAATGAAGGTTTTTCGTAACTTGTGAAGTAAAAGGCGTAGAAGCTTTAAATTCGCAACATAGGTTGACCAAGGCAAATGAAAGGTGTAGGAACAAAAATTTATGTAGCCCGCCCACTGCCACGCCCACAAATGGAGAGTTTTCGTAACTTGCGAAGTAAAAGGCGTAGAAGCTTCAAATTCGCAACATAGGTTCACCAAGGCGAATGAAAGGTGTAGGGAAATAATTTATGTGGCCCTCCCACTGCCACGCCCACAAATAGAGAAGCAAAACATAGTGCGCTCATAATGTCGGGACGCTGGGTATTTCAAAGTCGGGCTTGACCGACTTTAGCTTTCTTACTTGTTCTGTTTTAAATTTGACTAGTGGTTGTTAATATTTTTTATTTTTATTTTTAGCTCTTCCAAAAGACATTGGCTGCAAACGACGGTGGTTGTCTTAAAAGAAATTTCCCTTGTCTGGGATGTCTAGTGTTGTTTGAGAAGTGTTGCCTGACCTGGTCTATTAGCATTTTTCGGTACATTGATGTGATTTCGAGCAACAAATTTTAGGCCTATTTGTCACTATATGTTGTCGCCATAGTCCACTTGATGTGCAGTGCACTACCAATTTCACTGACACTGCTTGTTTAGTCTGAGTGTCATTTCATTTTTGTGGTACAGTCGAAACCAGGGACGATAACCGGGTGGAAAATTTGACCGGTTCGGTTCGGCGGTTCGAACCGTGTTTGAACTTTTGGATTGGTTCGTCAAACCGGTTTTTCTATTTCTTTGAACCGGGGTAGATAAAATCGGTTTTACGGTTCAAAACCGGTTCGGTTCAAAACCGGTTCACGTCCCTGGTCGAAACTCTCTATAATGAACTCCTCCAAATATCCACGTTTTTAAAAAATAAAAGTTCAGTTTTTTGCTTATAAATTTCACATTTGTCATCCGATCATCGAGTTCTGCGGCTTTAAATGTTCGTTACGATTCTCGCAAAAACTGTTATGCCTAATATTGGGATAATTTGCACTGCTTGCTAAGATATAGCTCGATAATTGAGTGAAAAAAAGTGAAAATATGAGCGAAAATTGGCCTTTCTGATTTCATAGGAGCCACAATTATAGTCGCAGGCTGGCGTTTAGGCACTTAAAATTTGCACACGGTCTCCACCTTTCCATATTAATTATTGAGTTATGGCCCTAAATATGGGGGAAAGTAGAGTAAATTGACTTTTTTCACATTTTGGGCCATATCTCGGAAATGCTACTTAAATTCATCAAAGCAATGACCTTTTTGGAATGAGGGAGCCCTAAGCTAACATAAAACAAGTAAGAAAGCTAAAGTCGGTCACGCCCGACTTTGAAATACCCAGCGTCCCGACATTATGAGCGCACTATGTTTTGCTTCACTATTTGTGGGCGTGGCAGTGGGAGGGCAACATAAATTATTTCCCTACACCTTTCATTCGCCTTGGTGAACCTATGTTGCGAATTTGAAGCTTCTACGCCTTTTACTTCGGAAGTTACGAAAAATCTTCATTTGTGGGCGTGGCAGTGGGCGGGCCGCATAAAGTTTTTTCCTACACCTTTCATTCGCCTTGGTGAACCTATGTTGCGAATTTGAAGCTTCTACGCCTTTTACTTCGAAAGTTACGAAAAATCTTTATTTGTGGGCGTGGCAGTGGGCGGGCCACAAAAAATTTTTTCCTACACCTTTCATTCGCCTTGGTGAACCTATGTTGCGAATTCGAAGCTTCTACGCCTTTTACTTCGGAAGTTACGAAAAATCTTTATTTGTGGGCGTGGCAGTGGGCGGGCCACAAAAGAATTTTTTCTACACCTTTCATTCGCCTTGGTGAACCTATGTTGCGAATTCGAAGCTTCTACGCCTTTTACTTCGGAAGTTATGAAAATTCTCTATTTGTGGGCGTGGCAGTGGGCAGGCTACATAAATTTTTGTTCCTACACCTTTCATTTGCCTTGGTCAACCTATGCTGCGAATTTGAAGCTTCTACGCCTTTTACTTCACAAGTTACGATAAGCCCTTATTTTTGGGCTTATTTGTGGGCGTGGCTCGAGGAGGGCGGCGTCCATTTTTTCCCAGGATATGTCCCTTTTCGTAGTTTACCAGTACACCAAATATCAATGGAATGTGTTGAGTGGTTCACAAGTTACAAGCATTTTACTGAAAACACATTATATTCATTTGTGGGCGTGGCAGTGGGCGGATGTCTCCCATTTTTACTTAGGATCATACTCGGATCCCGATATACCTGTGTGCCAAATTTCGACTTGATTGGTCCAGCCGTTTCGGAGGAGATCCGACCACGGACGGACGGACAGACGGACAGACGGACGGACGGACAGACGGACAGACGGACAGACGGACAGACGGACAGACGGACAGACGGACATGTCTAAATCGATTCAGTTTTTGATCCTGATCATTTCTATATATATTTTTCTATATCTCCGGAGCTTAATTCTCCCTGTTACAAGATTTGCACAAAACTAATATACCCCGCTTACGCTGGGTATAATAACCATTAGAAAAAAAGTGTCGAAACGCTGTAGCATTGTGTAATGAATGGCACAAAAAATTTTTCTCAATTCAACATTTGGTCATTTTTATCGCTGCTCGTTACACTGTGCGTCATTGCTTCATAATATATTTTTCCAGTTTTGCAAATAATTCATTTGACAGCTCTTTAGAAAAATCTGAGAATATTTTTTTTTTCGTTTCAATGTTGATTAAATTTCATAAGGGATATTAGTCGCGATAAATTTGATGTTCATGAAGTAATTGAGGCCCACCCTCTACTCACCTATGGTGCATCTCAAAAAGACCACAACTAGTCCCCACATAATTTACTCTTACATGCATTCAACTCACCTCTTTAGCATAGGGCCTACATTGCAAAGCGACAAGTGCACTTTAAGAGGTTAGACCTTTTTGGGTGAGTTGGAGGTCAACTTACGATTTTGTAAATTTATAAAAAAAAAATTTTTTTTTGTTTTATTTATTTATTTTTTTAGTTTATTTTGCTTCTTTTTTTTAAATCTTTTGGTTTAAACATAACAAATTTTTTAAATTTTCTCACCTCGGCCGAACCTGGAACCGCTGATCTCTGGGTTGGTAAGTCTGCGTCTTAACCATTACGCTAAATAAGGAAATTTAATATATTGATCAAAGTGCTGACTTGAGTTTTTGGTTGCGCAAGTTTTTGTGAAATAGAATAGAATTTTTCACAGCAAAAATTTTTCAATTCAAAAATAAATACTTATTGAAAAAAAATTAATATTTGAAAAAATACTTACAAATGAAGGAAAAATTTTTTATTATTCAAAATTAACTGTTAAAAAAAAATTAATTAATATATGAACATAAAAAAAATCCTTAGGCAATTGAGAAAAAATATATACCGTCCAACCGAGCCATGGATCGAACCTCGACCGAGCGGAAGTCTTACCAATTACGCTAACCAACCTTTGGCGGTACATCGATCAGAATGCGAAGTTAAAGAAGACAACAACAACCGTACAGCAAGAGTACAAAAAACAAATGAACTCACCGCCCCTCGATCTGTTACGGAACAGTCAGCGGTGAGACCTATAGAGGTCGACCTTAGGTTAGACGTGCTCCATAGTTTTTATGGTCTAGTTGCTAACAGTCTCGCCTAAGGTGGGTATTATTTGGCAAACTGACCGCTCGTTTACTACAGGGTTTATTTCACATACAAACACAATAAGGACAGTTAAAATTCCGTTAATTTTGTTACCGTCAACCGCAATTAATTTTCAGAATAGTAACTTTTCATGTTTATATCCTTTGTTGCTGTCAAACTGTTAACCAGAAATATCGGTGCTTCTTATTTCGATTTTTTTTTTAATTTGCTACCAGCGATGAATATTGAAGGACAATCAGTACCACATAAATGGCACAACCCTGCAGTAATGAGCCGGTCAGTTTTCTAAGACGGACTGGCTTTTGACCGGTCCAAACCCTACCGGTTAAATTATGGCAGTTCGCTCCATGGAATTCGGCTAGCCGGCGGTCGGTTATAAACGGGTTGGCTTAAGGGTAGGCTGTAAATGACACTTTCATCAACTTAGAATATATAAAAGAAATTGGTTTCTTATGTTCCTTTTTTGACTATCCTAAAACCAGACAAAATTACGACAATTGACCCCAAAAAACTGGCCTATGATCAGCCGTTTTGCGGACTAGTCCCTCCCCAAGGACAGGCCCTTGTTAAAAAGGTCAGTTGAATACATTAGAAGTGGATTAGGAAGGGACTAGTAGTGGTAACATGAGGGACTGACCGAAGGCTACACTTGGGTCAGTCCATATTTCTGCAGGGAACCATTAAATACCAAGAGAAGGCCGCTCCGCAAAGAATATACATATATGTGTATATGTATGCGAACAAGTGTTCTCCGCAAATTGACCAACAATGAAAATTTGCTGAAAATTCAACAATCAATACAGCTTAATAATTTAGAAATGTTTCATCACTCGGGGAAATTGTATATGTATATGTACATATGTACATGCGTGCACCAAAGGAAAATAGATTGGAAAAAATATCGATTTAGGGTTTTACTTTAGTCCTGTTCGGCTTTGAATGGTTTTTCCAATTTTTCCAATATTTTTTTATTACACTTTCCCGTAGTCAAGTTGGCGTAGTTTTAATAAAATTAATTTAAATGGCTTTCAGCCATTCGGTCGGACTGGATCCCTCAATTGATTTGCCGCAACATTGCGTTGAGTGTAGTGGTTGCCACAGCGCCAGAAGTATCAATCGCGGCATGAAATTTATATATTGCAAAGCTTGCAAAAAATAAAATCAAATGAAATCGCGCCAAAAAATTAAATGGGAATGAAATTGAAATGATAAAAGTGAGAAAAAATAAAAAATAAAATAACTGCAATTTGTATTGCTTAAATCCACAAATACAATTTATTGCACTGATTTGGCGGCATTTCATGCTTTAATTTTGTTGCTTATATTGTGTCTGGATATTTTTGATTTGAGGAAAACTCCATGAGTCATAACACGCCAAACAAAAAAGAGATGTGCTAGCTTTTGATTTCGATTCAAAATCACCCGATTTAAATTCCACAGGCGGTCAATCAGTGAAGTTCATTATTTTAGAACAAAAACGATAGGAAAGAAGGCATAGAGTCGTTCGGGTCGAAAAAAAAAAAAAATAAAGCTAAACCAAAAAAAGAAACGAATTTGTACGAAAATAAGTTGATCCGCCAATTAAGATACTTTGAAGCAGGGACGTGAACCGGGTGTAAAATTTGGATTGGTTCGTCAAACCGGGTTTTCTACTTCTTTGAACAGGGGTTTCGGTTCAGTTCATTGGTTCGGGAATTTCTCAAACAAAAAGTTGTGGTGGTTACCTTACTCATATTATGGTATCGATACTCATTTCATAAGAATTTCGACTTAGGTTTTTTTTTTTGGCCTATGGGAGCGACCACTGTGGATGGTTGCAAGCAAAATTGAAACCCTGAACTTTTACAAAAAGGGGTTCGGTTTTCGGTTCAAACCTTTGTGAAAAACTTCGGTTCGGTTAATGGTTCGGTTCATCAGCAGATTAAAGCGGTTTTCCGGTTCAAAACCGGTTCGGTTCAAAACCGGTTCGGTTCAAAACCGGTTCGGTTCAAAACCGTGTTCAATTCGTTCGGTTCAAACCCGGTTCGTTTCAAAACCGGTTCGTTTCAAAACCGGTTCGTTTCAAAACCGGTTCGTTTCAAAACCGGTTCGTTTCAAAACCGGTTCGTTTCAAAACCGGTTCGTTTCAAAACCGGTTCGTTTCAAAACCGGTTCGTTTCAAAACCGGTTCGTTTCAAAACCGGTTCGTCTCAAAACCGGTTCACGTTCCTGCTTTGAAGCAATCGTTTTGTTTAAAATCGTCTCGATTCGTTGTATTTTTCGCCAGCAGCCCCTCCTTAGACTTTCGTTTCTAGTTCCTTCTGCTTATCGCATTAATGCAGCTCGTTAACGCCTACGCTAGTTTTAAACACCGCCTTTCTTTTTTTTTTTTTTTTTTGAACCTTTGATTCCTGAAAGGTTTTTAATTTTTCCTCCAATTCGGCGGCTGCTTTGAATGTTTGTTGGTTTTTTCTCTGCCTGGTCCAGTATTCATCCTTTAAGGCTTCCTCCAGTTGCTTAATAGGAACCGCATCCTTTTGATTGCAGAAGGATACGAAATCGCGGTATTTTTCTAATGATTTATTCGCAGTTGTTCTAACTTTGTATGTTTTGCGATAACTTCAGAATTTTCACTCATTATAATGGCAGGATCGCCATGTGGTCCAAATTAGTTCGTGGCATGAAGTCACTTTTATACTGTCTTTCTTTATTGAAATTTCCCCAACTCTACATTTAATTCTTCATATTTCCAATTTCAATTACATAATTGGATTCTTAACCATTGTCTCGTTCTCAATAGTTAATTAATATATCAAGATTCCATATGAGCAAAAAAGTAGGTAGCTATAAAGCCACTGTTATCATTACGGCATAGAATGTAAACATCAATTTTTGTTGGTCTATTTTGATTCAAAAAATAATTTTTTATAAGTTGCACTCACAAATTTTTTCCAGTGCAAAGCACACAAATGCGAGCGTAATATACTGAAAATTTTTAATGCAGTGGTGCCTATCCCTGCTCGTATAAATTACTTAAAATCCCTTTTGGATCACTGGCCGCTTCGTGCGCTATGCCCATTGTGTGTTCCCATACATATGTTCAGGTACCTACAAAAATTAAAGGATATTCCATTGAATAATGATAATCAATATTTACCGCATAACTTTCCTTCCCCTCTTCTTCAAGTTGAGCTGAAAAGACATAAGAAAAATATTTTAAGCAATTATCATCTCTAAACATTGAGAAGAGACGTTGATAAATGACACTTTTGTCTTTGCTTTGACAAATTTTTGAATCGTATTATCGATATTCATTGACTTGACATAAAAAAAAAAATAAAATAAAATGAATTGAAATTTAATTAACTAAACTCTTAAGGTGTGATAAGCGCATTAAAATAACAACATTAAATAAAACAGTTTTATTACCTTAAGCCCCGGTGTATAAAATGTGAATAAAAAGAGAAGTTCAAAAGAATTATAAGATTAAAAAATTTAAAAATATTACAACATTTTTTTTTCACATCTGTCAACTGACAGATAGCATATGCATATGGTAATGAAGGCCATTTCTTATTTTTTCAGTTTTTTTTCTTTTATTACTTTTTGCTCTTTATTATTTTTTTTTTTTTTGTTTTGTCATCTTCAAAATCCTTTCATCTTTTCGGCACTGTCGTGTGATGTCGTGCGGGAAACATTGAAAGCCAAATGACTTCATACAAAACGCAATGTAATAAATCAAAACAAATTAACATAAATCTCCGAAGAGCCTATTTCCAACATGAGGGGACAATGAGCGGCCGCATTCTGTGTATTATATTGTATAATACCACCGACTACCCGGGTAACTAAAGTGTCTGCAGATTTTATGTTCAATAAAATGGAACAAAAGCTTATGCTAATGTGTAGAAAGAAAAAAAAAACATTTTAATCGTTTTGAATTTTCTTTTTCTTTTCAATCTTCACTTAACGAGTTGCTTAAGCCTTTTTTCCTTCAAATGAAAACTACATTCATTATTTTTCGGTCCAAGTTCTTAAAGGAAAATGTGCACTGAAAATTCCTGTAAATTCAAACGACAAAGAGTTTAGTTCTTAAAATTGCCTCTCTTTGTTAATTAAATTAAAAAGCCATGAAAATCTCTGTGATCTTTAATGGCTTTATTTTCCTAAAATCATAACATTTTGTAGGCCACTTCTCGCACTACACCCTCTACTTGCCGGACGTCGCGACTCGCGACGTACCACAATTGCTCGTGTTAATTTCTTGCTGTTCGACATAAATATTCTCGATGACATCTTTTATTTATTGGAACGAAATATACTTAATGCTGCACTTTAGAATTATTTTTAGACACTTTATTTACTTTACTTCTGCCTGCCTGCCTGCCCGCCAGCCTTGCATGCGAAGCGATTTTATTGTTCTCAAAAAGTGAAGCGAAAGAAATTTTACTTGATTTATTGCATGCGTTTAAGAAGACATTTGCTTCCGAGGGGAGTAATTATTTCAAGAATTTCAATTGTATATTTTTTTCTTTTTAAATAGATTTCCAACTACGAAATCTTTAGTCACAGTCAAGCTTCGATAACACAGGGCAACAATTTTGAGGTGACTGAATGTTTCGGAGAAAAGGACTACAGTTTCTGAGAGTCCTCGACGAGTATAACAACGCCTCATGCTTGGTTTAGTCGTCGGATTGGTTCGAGGTTTTTTTAGCGATCTAAAAAAAAATGTGGCCGAAAACTAAGTTGCGCACTTACTTTTGGCTACATCTCGTAAACTGTTCAATATATAGATTTAATATTTTTCTGTACCTGCATTTCCAAAAGAAGATCGTTAAATGAATTGAAAATTAATATTTTTCTATGAAAATTTACTCTTCCAGGGTAAACTGCGTCAGTGCGTATATGTGCGTAACGTCTAAAATCATTCGAAATAGGCTATATAAGCAAATTGATGCCGCCGAATCTACGTACCAGGTACTCGGTAAAATCGGGTGAAAAAACAGCTGCACTAGTTTTGTGCTCTCGCGTTCTGTTTTCGCGTTCGTTCGTAACCGTCAATCGCGAAATATCGTTTCTTTTAAACTCGAGTGCGCGTTTACCGATGAAAGTGAACCAGTGATAGTGACACGCGACGCGTCTTTAATCAGAAACTGGATATTCTGGAAAAAATGAACTCAGTTCGAGCGCGATCAATTTCAAACCAAGTGATTTCATCCTCAACATCACACCTCCAGCAACAGCCAAACCACCAGCACCATCAGCCAGTGCAACAGGGATCTCCACATTTTCCCTTCTGCAGCACCCCTTGGACGCACCAGCAGCGTAAACCAAAGGTACGTGGTCATTTCTTTTTATTATATTTTATCGTGGGCACGATCACTATTGAATAGCTCGATTCTATCATAAAGATTCATATCAAGGAACGCTTTTTTAATGTAGGCTACTGGCAGGCCTGTAGAAAGGGGGATGGAAGAGGGGAATTTCCCTCGGGACCGGCCTTTATGAAGTGGCCCAAAATTGTCATGAGACTTTTTTTTTCTGGGTCGCACATTTTTGTAAGGGAAAATAATACCCCGGACCCAAAATTTCTCTCTACGAGAAATGATCACATGATTCCTTTAAAAGTGAAAAGGTTGAAAAAACAGAAAAATTTAAAAATGTTCATAAAAAATTTCATGCATTAACATTTTGTCCTTCTTTATTTACGAGATTTCAAGGTTTTCGAGGAAAATGGAGGGAAAATCTCTTATTTTAGTAGGCATATTGCAATGTGAAATAAAATCTTCTCTTGAAAAATTGGGATTCTTGGACTTTTTTTTTTAATATATAAATATGTATATTTATGTTCACATGGAAGACAGTCTTAAGTCGACATAAGCCTCAATTGAGATGTTGGCTAAGAAGCCATAAGCAAATCGGGGTGCTCATGTGTACTTTACCCGTTTTCATATACCTATAGTGATGTTTTACCAGGTTATTTCCTGGAAGCATTTGGAAGCCTGTTTTATGATTGATTCATATACCTACAAGTCTTTTTCGGAACCCCCTTGACGATTAAAAAGCGATTGATCACATGCAAGATTAAAAGAAGACTCTAAAACAACTCGTCAATATGTTTCACGAGCGATTCGCATTGAAGGTACAAAAGCAAAAAACAATCGCCAATGAGTCACGTAGGGGATTGCAATATGATCATTCGACCTGTTGCCGTGTTACTTATATTCCAATCAATAACATATAAGACTGAAAAACGAAAAGCAAACGTTTATAAATATACCTCGGAAAAGACTCGAAAATGATATAAAATATGAGTCGAAGGAAAATCTAAAATAATCCCAAATATGAGACATCAAAGCCTCGAATATGGTAACGAATATGACTCGAAAATGATATCAAATATGACTTCCTAAGAAGAGTCGCGAATAGGGTTCCATTTTCTCCCGAAAAAACTATCATTTCTGATCAGAAAATGAGCCGCATATTTGCCAAAACATCTTATGTGCACTTAATTTTGCTTACATATTTTGTATTTTTATTAAGAACCTTAAGCTGTGGTTGACTTAAGCCGTTCGAATTCTCGCGTCTTCAAAAGCATCGTTTCGGCCATTTTGAGTGTGAATAAATTGGAAATTTAAATCTTCTATATTTGCAGAATTTTTTTTTTTTTTTTTTTTTTTTTTTGCAAACTCTAATCGACATTTTAAAAACTGATAACCAATGCGACAAGTAAAACTTTTTTTTAAAGGAATTAATTCCTAATCTTATTGCACTATTTTGAGTCCATCAAAAAATACGGAAATATACGAATATCGTCAAACGAAAATTGTCGACTTAAGCTACTCTTCCATATGGCCATTGATTGTACTTAGTAGGTACATACAATTTGATTTTATTTTAATTTTTTCTTTGGAAATATTTTTCCCAATTCGTATACAATTTTAATCCTTTGCATTGTTTGCTTTAATAGACAGAAAGCATAATTTATAATCGATTTAATTAAAACGATTATGATTTCGCATTTGTTAATGGATGTTTCCACTCAAAATATATTTCAAAAGCGAAATTTTCATTTCTAAATTTCTCTTTCAATTATAATGACTGTTGAACACGATAAGGTAAATAAAGAACGAACTCGTTTAATCGTAATTAAGAGTGGACAAAAGCTTCATGCATATGAAATCGTGTACATAAAAAACGCACATACATATACATATAAAACATGCTTATGGATGTGAAAAAATTGAAAAATAAATAGGAAGACTTGTCATCAACCGCATTAATAATAATTAAAACCAATTCAAAATTGAACTGAAGTGCTGGTAAATTTTTAGTCATAGTGAAAATTACTCTTCTCTGCTAATTGAGCGCAACTGACAACAACAACAATAATAACAACAACAAAAAACAAGTTAGGGTATTATGGTCAGGCGAGCCTGACATATCAATACCCGACACAGACATACAGTTCGAAAATTTTTTAAAACAGGCCCCAATACCACGACTATTAGGGCAAATTATTCTGGAGATATTGAAGACTAAAGAAGAGCTTCATATCATCGCCCATTTGTTACGCCCATTTTTCGAATTTTCGGAGATTAAATCACAGTCTAAAATAGCTCAAATTTTGTTGAATTATTTCAATAAATTCAGATTTTCGAGAGCGTTTCCATAATAGACTGTAGTACTGGAGGTACCCCTTTTGAATAGTCCGATTAAGCCCATGTTCTTAGTTATGGCATCGCCGAATTTCGTCAAGGTAGCTCAACTCTTTCGATAAGAAAGTTTTATGCAGACAGACAGGCAGACGGTTAGACATACCTACATACCTACGGCTGTGGGTAAATCGATTCTCGAATGGTTCGAGGTGTTGCACACAACCGCACAAACGCCATATACCGTCGACACAGAGTGTTTTGGGCTTATAAAGAAGAAGAGAATGAATACGATACTCGTATTGGTGGGATGTTAAAATTTTCAATTATCTAAATATCAATTGAACACGCACTTGAAAGTTTTCATGTTACTTCCAGTTGCAATATCAAAACATTTTGCCTGCGTCCATACTTATAGAGTGAATTTAAAAAAAAATTAAATTACTACCGCAGAACACTTATTCATTCACTCACTCATTCGCATGCAAGCACGCACTCACACGTGCACACTTACGTTCACCGCACTTTAGCTTTGCCTCAAAGTAGGCTAAGAAAATTCAGCACTTCCGGCGCGCAAATCATTGGGAGAGAGAAATTATCGAGAAGCTCTCAAATGGCATTGGGCATGTGGTTTTTCACATGCACTGAATTACGTACGTGGTTTTTCGAAATTATGCAAGTGCTACGAATTAGATTATGGGTGTAATTGAACATGAAAAGGGTGCATAATGTGTTTGGGCTTAGTTTCAAGATTTGCAAGATTTCCGGTTCGCTTAAGATGTGTTGTTTGGCTTACTTCAGTTTGTGCTGCCAACAAATACAAATCCAGCCATCTGTTTTGCTGCATGCCTCTTTTCATGCCCAGAATATCGAGAATTCGCTTTTCATATTGTTGCTGCTTTTGTTCTGATTGTTTCTGCTATTGCTCTATTTTTGATGATGGACGTGTTGAGTTTTTGGTTAATATCAAATGAACTTGTTGTCGTACTCTCTTGAGATCAAATGGACCTACATATATGTATATACGTACATAGAGATGTTTGAATTTACATATGTATGTCTGTGATTAAAGTCGACTTTTATAAAATTTGTAACGAGATATTAACGGACGAATTCAATGAATAAATATTCATGTCAGATGGACGAAGAAACTCTCATCTGATAGCAGATTATTTCATTCATAGCTATGATTACGCATTTAATTTCGATTTCATCAAAATGATTTCAATTGAAAGATTCCTTTCGGGAAAGTTTTTCAATTTCAAAATTCACAAAAATACAAATACAAAAATGCTCTGTGTGTTTTTAGGCACAAATAAATATTTCCAAGAAAAATAATAATATTTTGTTGGAAATTTCTTTTGATCAAAACTGACAAGTGTAAGTCAAATAAGCTTTGACTTCTTGGCATGGGATTAAATTCATGTCTTATCTTTACGAATTTCCCATTTGAAGAGTGAAGGGAAAACTATAGCTTAAATAAATCGTATACGTATGAGAGAAAAATTTGAAGCGTAACCTGAACTTGACTTCTGTGTCTGGGCGTCAATAAAGTTCGACCAAGCAAGCCAGCCGGGAAAAATGCGCAGAGTGACAGCAATTGCATATATATAGTTATGCGAAAACCGTTCCCCATTCATAGAGGCCGCAAATGTAGTTTTTGCCCAAAGAAGCAAAAAAAAAAAAAAAAAAAAACCAAGTAAGGGTGTTATAGTCAGGCGAGCCTGTCAATAGAATACCCGACACAGACAAATATGTTCAAATAATTTTTAATATCAAGAAGTGTTTAAGGTCATAAGGGGCATACATTTCTTTATGAAAACCGCCCCTTAGCCACGCCCACTTTTCCAATTTTTGGAATTCTAATCGGAGGCTTAGATATACGCTCTAAACCTAAGTTTTATTGAAATATTTCGAAAAAAACCCAATTTGGGGCAGTTTTGAGATTTTTGTGACAGACCCTAGTACTGGTAGGTACTCTTAATAATGGACCGACCAAAAAAAATTTTGGGGAGAATGTTTGAGGCTACAAACGAGGCATAAGTGCCAACTTTCGTTCAAGTCCCATTTGAATTACGGGTGTAGAAGGGAGAGAATTTTCGAAAAACGGCCTTCTGCCACGCCCACTTTCTCAATTATTTAAATTCATAGTAATTGCCTCTAAACATGTTCAAATACCAAATTTCATCAAAATATCTTGAAAAACTCCGATCTTAGAGCAGTTTTTGTTGTTTTCGTAACAGACCCTAGTACTGGAGGTACCCCTAAAAATGGTCCGATCGGGTCCATTCTCGAACTTGTTCTTACTCATGTTCCCGTGAGCACGCATACAAAATTTCTTCAAGATAGCTCAACTCCTTCGATAAGATAACTGTTTACAGACAGACGGACGGACAGACGGACAGACAGACGGACGGACGTGTCTAAATCGAATCTCCTGGTGACGCTGATCATTTCTATATATATTTTGTATGGTCTATCTCGACTGGGTCTGGCTGTTACACACAACCACTCAAACGCAATATACCCTCGACACAGAGTGTGTCGGGTATAAAAAAACCAAAAAAAAAAACAAAAAACTGGATGGGGCTCCGACTAAGACTGACGGCTTAATTCGTCGATTTAAAAAATTTTTTGACTTATACCACTTTCATAATGAAAGGCTCATATATAAAAGAATAAAAATTTAAGATGAATTTTAGATAAACTTGACAAACAGTGAATGGGAAAACAGAATTAAAATTTGAATTCATTCATCGTAAAGGAATTAATTTAAAAATTTAAATTTCAAATTTTAATTCTTTCAAATATTTTTATTCAAAAGAATTCAATATTTGCATTGAAATAAATTAATTCAAAATTTTTGAAACCGATTGGATTAAAAAACAAAAAAGAATCATGCATTTATGTTACATCTCTGATACGCCTTACCATACACATATGATATGGTATGATATGAAAAAGTTACAATAAATAAATAGACTTTGACTTTTGCGAAGGTATTCCTTTGAAATCAAATTTGTATTAAATTCCTTGAATAAATAAATCGAAAATGCTTTTCCCAAAATATTTGAATTCGATCGCAATGCAAGATAATAAATATCTCATATATATTTTTCTGATAAATAAACAATCCAACAACTCATAATATCTGCGTCATATTTGGGTCACATTGAAAGCATTTTGCCATTGCACAAAGGATAAAAATAAATGAAATTTTTCATTGCAAACAAAGGATTCACTTCAATTAAGAAAACGAGAAACTAATTGTGAAAAAAAAAAAAAAAAAAAAACTAAAATATATATAATATATATATAATAATGTACATACTTACATACCTATCATATTTATTCTGAAAAATAATCCGCTCGCTTTTATTTTTATAGCCAACACACATTGTGTCGAGGGCATATTTCGTTTGTGCGTACGTCTGCAGCACCCAGAACCATCCGATGATAGATAATATGTGTAAGAATTATTGGCGGCACGAGGAGATTCGACCAAGCCATTTCTGTTTGTCTGTCCATTTGTTTGTCTGTATATCGTTCTCTTATCGATAGAGTTGAGCTATCTTGTCCATATTTGCTATGAGTGTGCACTAGGCATGCCATCGATCTTGAGATCTAAGGGCAAATAGTAATAAATCGTTAAATGTGCGTACGAAAATCTGCAGCACCAGAACCATCCGATGATAGATAATCTGTTAAGAATCGTATTAGTCGGCATGTTAAGAGATCGACCAATGCATTATCTGGATGTGTCTAATCCAATTTGTTTGTCTGTATAGCCAAGATTAACCTTATCGGACTAGAGTTCCGGGCTATCCTTGGATATCCGATATTTGACATCCCTGAGTGTGCACGAGCGCATGAGTAAGAACAAGTTCGAGAATGGGCCAGATCGGACCATCTTTTATTGTACCTCCAGTACTAGGGTCTTTTATGAAACTCATACAAATATCTCTACGACCTTTATTTTATTTTTTTTAAATGCTTTGATTAAATTTGATAAGAAAAATATATTTTAAGGCAAAAATTGACACAATCTAAAGTGTTCGAAAAATTTCAATGTCATTTAATATATGCTTGCCACACGTAGATCGAAAGGGGGGAGTTTAAAAATATATTCAAACATACTGGTTCGCTGGTTCGCCTCACTATAACACCCTCAATTGTTGCGAGTTGTCAATTTATATCGCAAACAATTCAGGTTTGGAGCTGTTTTTGTGAAAACTTTAACCTTCCTGACTTTATTCGTGGTCTGCGGGACCGACGCATCACTACCAAATGAAAAATTACTTAAAATAAAAACCGAAGCTATGGGTGAAAAAAAAAACTCTTTTCTTTACTTACTTAATTGCTATAGCCGGCAATCTGTCAATGTAATGGAGATATAACTTTTTGAATTGATCAGGAATCCTAACATGGAGGACATCATATTTAACATCGGTCTGAGAGACCGAAATATAGTCACGTGTTTCACAAAAATGAATATGAGTATAGTCAGGAAGGTTAATAGACCCTAGTATGTACTGGAGGTTATCCTCCCTCCGAACAAATGTTCGGATCAAGCCCATTCTCCAAATTATCGTCAAGATAGGTCAACTCCTTCGATAAGGAGATTTTATGAAAACAGAAGGACAGACGGACATGACTAAATTGAATCTCCTGGTTCTGCTGATCACCTGTATACACATCTTGCATAATCTAAGTATCTTGAATGTTTTTGGGTCTTACATACATGCATACATACATACATAAGTAGGGTCGTAAACACAAACGCAATAGCCCGTCGACGCACAGAGTGTCGGTTATAAAAACAACCGGAAAAGAGGGAGGGAGGGAGCTGAGATCAAAAGTGGTTATAATTACTTATATAAATACAAAGTATGTATAAAAACATATTTGTATATGTTGCGCATTTCCGTTTCCGCTTCATTATTTCATTTCCATTTTCATTTTCATTTTCAACTTGAGCTTTTGCTTTTGTATTGTTTTGTTTCAGCTCATTGCGTCTCGATTTGTCTTTGTTTTGTTCTCTCTGCTCCCATTTCACTCTACATCCACGTCGTTTCAATTATCCCTCGGGCATTGTCATTGCTTGTGCAATGAGAGTTGAATAACGCGAAAGCATTCAGGCTGATAGACGTCAAGATTGGTGGTGCATTGCTTGTAAAAACAATTTTTGAAGACCCGAAAGAGTCCATGTTCCGAAGTTGAAAAAGTTTCCCATCGTACGTCAAAGGAGAAAAAAAAAACAAGCACAAACTTTTCGTTCCAATTTTATTTCAAACTTTTTTCACCCCAATTTTAAGTTACATTTCATTGCATTTATTTATTTTTTTTTTTTTCATTTTCATTTTATTTTTTGATTTCTTCCTTTGTGTCTATTCATACATTCTGCATTGTTTCATTATATTTCCCCAGTTTTTTGCACCGTTTTTCTTTCTATTTGCTTGCGTACAATATCTCAACTCGAGCTTATGCCGAATTAAGGATATCATGTTGCATAAATATGCAAATTGGTCTCAAACTTTAATTTCATGCTTACTTTAATGTTGACCTTTTACACCACCCCATCGCCCCCGCCTCCCACGCGAATCTCTCATTCAAATGTAGAAAGTTGAAGTGTCCGAAAAATGGCAGAAATAGAAAAAATGAAAATGTAAAAAATAAAAATGGAAAGTAAACATAAAAAAAAAACAAAAAAAAAAAAAAAACAATGAACTGGCGTATTGAAACTTCTTTTTAAAGTTCTGCGGGAGATAATGGAATTATGGCAAAATAAAAAGTCAGAAATGCGCTTTAAATTTGTTGAAAACAAACAAATTGCTTCGAGGCGAATTTGTTATGCAAATGATTTCGAAGCGTTTCGTTCTATTTTTTTTTTTTTTTTTTTTTTAAGGTCAGCGGCGGATTCGTGCTTTGCGCACAGCTCTTCAAATCGAGTCAAGCAAAAGTTTTCGAAGGAATTTCTGTTTTCAACCTTTTCTCTTTTTATTTCTTCCTTTGATCACGATTACGTTAGGTTTGAGAATTCATTTGAGTTTGGGAAATACCAAAGAAGTTTCACGGATTTTTCGAGCCTCTCTCATATGGCGTCAATCAGAAATCTATAAATTTATCGCATGCCGTGCCCCGTAGTATTTCAATAGGTATATGATCTTTTATTGCAGTTTTTATAATATTTCTCCCCCACCTTTTTTTTTTTTAATATTGCTCTTGACCTACGCTTTTACTTCTATGCCCTTTTATCCGGCGATTTCGGCTCTCCTCTTCTTTAGGGCCGCTGATTTAAAAGTTCGTTTCCTTGGCGCCTTTCTCCGGGCTTTGAATCTACGCTTCGGATGGCGAACATATTGCGTATAGTCCATGATCTTTTCTTGCACCTGTCAGTCTGTTGTAATTTTGTACTCAACTAATTTTATTCATATCTTGCGATACTGAGGCATAATGGCATAATGGTGATATTTGTTACCCTTATTGAGAGTGGGTGTAATGCTTTAAATAGTGTATCATTGTATGGAAGACAAGCAAAGCCTACCAAAGCCCAGTGATGTCGACGCTTTCAGGATTTTGAGGCTTAATCGGGAGCTCTGTTGTATTGAGTAAATTTAAATCATTTTTTTTCTCATTCATGAGCTTAAAAAAAAGTGGGCCTAACTTTTAAAACGTGATTTTTTTTTTTTAAACGTGTTCCAAATGAAATTCTTTAAATCAAATTGCCCCATAGACTATCATATCCTTAAGTAATCGTGATCGAGACTATTGAGGTCTCACAGCAGCCCAAAAAAAAAGAGTGATTTCGTTTCTCTTCATATTTGAAAGCATCGCAATCATTTGCGGAAATATTCATTTTCTCTTGTTTGGTGTTTTTTTTTTTTTTTTTTTTTTTTCGGCTCTACAATATCTCATTAGTGCGAGCTTCAGATTATCGTTTTTTATTTTTTCATATTTTATTCACATCTGTCTCTCTCGTTATACGTAACAAATCGTTGATATTCCATCGTTCATATATGTATAAATCCCAGCGGGACATCATCCTTGATGGTTGCATCGTCGTCATTTATAAAAGTTCATTGAGTACTTTAAAGAAAAAAAATTATATGATTTTCGCACAGCTGCTCAAAATGGGAATTTAATTTCAATCTTTTTGAGAATAAAAAACAAATTTCTTTTCAATAAAAAGAAAAAAACAAGTAAGAAAGCTAAAGTCGGTCAAGCCCGACTTTGAAATTCCCAGCGTCCCGACATTATGAGCGCACTATGTTTTGCTTCTCTATTGGTGGGCGTGGCAGTGAGCGGGCCACATAAATTATTTCCCTACACCTTTCATTCGCCTTGATGAACCTATGTTGCGAATTTGAAGCTTCTACGCCTTTTACTTCACAAGTTACGATAAGCTCTTATTTGTGGGCGTGACTCGAGGAGAGCGGCGTCCATTTTTTTCCAGGATATGTCCCTTTTTGTAGTTTACCAGAACACCAAATATCAATGAAATGTGTTGAGTGGTTCGCTAGTTACAGGCATTTTACTGAAAACACAATAAATTCATTTATGGGCGTGGCAGTGGGCGGATGTCTCCCGTTTTTACTTAGGATCATACTCGGACCCCGATATACATGTGTACTTAATTTCGACTTCATTGGTTCAGCCGTTTCGGAGGAGATCCGACCACGGACGGACGGACGGACGGACATGTCTAAATCGATTCAGTTTTTGATCCTGATCATTTCTATATATATTTGTCTATATCTCCGGAGCTTAATTCTCCCTGTCACCAGATTCGCACAAAACTAATATACCCCGCTTACGCTGGGTATAAAAAACATTGCGAAGCTTACCAAATGAACTCCTTTCACTTAATCTTACCGATGGAGCTTTTTCGTGATACACAATTAAGAATTTGCATATACAGTCGAACTTCGATAACTTGTGACACCACTAGCTTAAGAATATTTTCGACTTCGACTTGAATGCCGGGATCGAGCAGGCGCTAAATTATTTTTTTTACAGTATATGATGGCATATACTTCACGCCCTTGTCATGATGGAGTTTTTCGCGGTGAAAAAAATGTCAAACACTTTATGCGCCTCCAAAACTAGTCTCCACACTTCTTCAAAATTAGGAAAATTGCAACCCTGATGTCATTTGCACAACATTGATTTTGTTCGTCCGGGATATGGGTTCGCTTAGCGAGAGCAAAACTCGATAAACTTAGCAAGTTTATATCGCAACTTTTTACGAATGGAGTTTAACAGTTCATGCCTGCTCGATACCGGTCATAAAGAGTCCGTATTTTTCATAGAAGTCCAAATTTTATGGAAGCTTGACTGTACATTTAATATGACCACATGAAGATGGGTGGGTTTTTCGTCCTCTTATGATTAAGTCAAATATTAATTCAAATTTGAGAAAGTACATTGTACAAGCTATCGATAATGAAAGATCAGACATAAAAGCTTCTGAAGGATAGAGCATTTAAAGTAAGATTGTCTAAAGTTGAGGCCATAAAAGACAGAGTTTACCTACAGCTTCAGGTCAAGTTTCCAAATTGACGTCGAAATGTAATAAGTTACCTTTAATGATTAAAAGCGCCTTTGGGTTCTCTGAGGTTATGAATAAGCTATTGGGTATCATCTGATTTGTTTGACCTAAAATGCCTGAAAAAGTGAGATTTGCGGAAACTCTCAAACTCATAGATCAGAAGGAAATAGAAAGGAATTTTTTGAAGAGTTCTCAATCCGTTCCATAGGAACATCCATATGCACATAGTAGGTAGTATCTCGTCCAGTTTTAGTAAAAAAAAAAAAAAAAAAAAAAAACCCCTTAGAGACTCTCCAGCATTAATTACAATCAATTCGCTTCTCTCGAATAGAAAGAACTTCTGTAAAGCTTCTCTCAACATGTCTACAACAAGTTTGAAGTACATAAATATCAATTAAGTCAATAATAAACTTTTCCATTAAATGTCAAAGAATGCATCCAATGAACAGCTTGAGCGCAGTTCCGTAACAGAGAAAGAATTCACTCGTGCAACATCAAACGACAAAGAGATATAGACAAAGACAGTGTACAGAGTATTTTGAAGGCATTTTCAATAAATAACAACAATTTAGGAAGCAATCAAAAACAATTTGACAATTTTATGCATCAACGCAGTTAAGGCGATGGCAGCGAAGAAACTCGACGCAATCGAAAGCATTCAGTCAGGCAGGAGTCAGAAAGAAACTAGCGCTCTTAAAAGAGGGTGCTTTCGAATTTTATCTGAAAAGTGCATTGAATGTTCATAGCGATTCCCTCCCTGCACAGGCACGCGAGCTCCTTGCCTTTCAATGCCGAATGCCGAATGCCGAATGCCGGAATTTGGGCCACGAATAGACTGTCTATAATTTAAATGGCTTTTAATAAGGGTAACGTTTCTTTTGCTCGCTCTTTTTTTTTTATTTTTTTATTTTTTGTGAAGGGAATTCTGAGCCGTATAGAGAGTCTTTAAAGTATTGCATTCATGGTGCTTGCTGCCTAATCTGAAATCATTCAACTGTGCAATTAAGTTGACAGCTCAAATGGTCATTTCTGGTTTTTTATTTGACGAGAAAGTCATAAAGTTGAGGATACCAATAAGAAAGATTTTCTATCGTAAATTCCAATTCCCTTGATGCATTTTCTTCCTCTATTTTAACGGTGCAATTTTAAAAGGTTTTTTCTTTTTATTTTTGTAATCAGTTTTTCAACAAAGCAAAAATCTTTGTTCTCTATTCATCAATACTTTTTATGAGAATGAAATCTTGCGAAGATGATTTCGGAATTGTGTGGACAGTTTTTTATTTTCAAATATGAAAGGCACTTTCTTAGAAAGGCTAATAAATTGTTGAGTAAGTATCTCAGAACTTCAGAAGTCTTGGATAAATAAATTAAGCGGCCGCGCGTTGTTTCTTCATGGGGCTGTTGCATTGACATGCATTGCGAGTTCGCTCCTCGATCCATTTACTGAAACGATTGACGCGCGTGTACACACCTGGATAGTCCGGTCGGGCGCATCCCCAGCCCCAAGAAACAATACCAGCCAGCTGATGCTCCCCAGTGACGGGCAGAGCTACATGCAGGGGTCCGCCACTGTCGCCCTGACAGGCATCTTTTCCGCCTTCGGGTACACCAGCGCAAAGCATGTTTTCCGTAATTCGTCGCGAGCCATACTTGGTCTTACGACACTCCTCCAAAGAGATTATGGGCACATTTACTTCCTAGAAAGAAAAAAAATCAATCGTACCACCATGACTGGGACTTATGTGTTGATTCCTCTTGTTTCTATTTTCATTTTTATTTTTATTTTCATTTTCGTTTTCTGTTGGATTTTTTTGCGCGTGTAGAGCTTTATTGTTTGCGCGCTTACCTGTAGTGTCTGTGCAATGTGGCATCCTTCGCATATTGCACCCCATCCGGTTGCGATTCCAGTTTCATTGGCGAAATCCCTTCCATCGGCTGGCATGCATATCGGATGCGTCAATTCGGTCATCTCGACTGTTTGATTTAAGCGCACCAGAGCGATATCATTGTCATAGCTCGAGGCGCTGTACGATTTATGAACTTCAAACCATTCCACCTGCCTCTCGATGACATGCACATTCGTGTCGGTGAAATTGTGCTCCATCAGGCGCACAGTTAATTTGGACTTATCACGCTCATCGAACTCGGAAAGACAATGCGCTGCCGTAACAACATACCGATCATTGATGAGTGTTGCGCCGCAATAGAATCTTCGCTTATAGCTTAATGTCGCCATCCAGGGATAGCGATGCATTTCGGTTTCCTGTCCGCCGACAATTCGATGAATCGTGTTTATAATGCCGCAAGTGCACTCTCTGCAATCAATTGGCGGCGTCAATGGTGGTGCGGTCGTGGTTGCGGCCGTCGGTGCCGCTGTCGTACTCGTCAAATCCGCTGGACATGGCAGGAATAAGCAAATGAATTCGAACTGACGCGCTAATTTCGGATTGTTCGAAACGTCTGATGGAATTTTTGTTCTCGATTGCGTCAGGTGCACCATTGTCGTTGTTGCGCCAACCAAAAGGCCAACCAGCTGCATGGCAATAAAAAATGAGTAAGCAGCCATTATTTGCACTATTCAAACCGAGATGCGCTGTGCTGCAAGCACAGATATCGACTGTAACACGCCGATTGCAATTTACCGGCTTTTGGCTAGAAAATTTTGAAGAAATGAGAAGTGCACAAGCGGAACCAAGAAACAACAAAAAAAAAAAAAAAAAAGACACTAAAAGAAAGCCGCACAAGAGTAGTTTTGCGACTTGTCTCATTGGCAAAGCTCTTCAATAGAAAGTTGCATTTCGCAAACTGGTTTTCTTTATTAATCGTGTACAATAAATAATCCTTACTTTGACTATGATGGCCTACATATGTATGTATGTATGTATGTATGTATATTAAGTTTTCCAGCTACACTGCAAAAAGAAATAATGCAATAAATAATGTTGGACTGGAAATCGAATTTTCCAGTAGAGGCTGGATGATGGTGGATGAATAGTTGTTCTATTTGATTTTTTTAACCTCCGAATGACATGTGCACGCGTCACGCGTCAATGACTTAATCCATGTTCCATAGCGGTTGACACGTGCGTAAACACCCGGATAGCCGGGCTTGGCACAACCCTCTCCCCACGAGACGACGCCAGCGATCTGATGTTCGCGTGAGCTCGGTGCAATGATATGCAAGGGTCCACCGCTATCGCCCTGGCAAGAGTCCTTCAGACCGCCAGTGTAGCCAGCACAGAGCATATTATCCGTTATACGTGTGGGTCCGTAGCGGCTCTTGCGACAATCTTCTTGAGACATTACTGGTACTTGTACCTCCTAGTAATATTTGAAATGAATTTCGGGATCATTTTTACTCGCGATCTAAATACAAATTCCAACTTCGAAAGCATACCTGTAAAGTATCTGCTGTTGGACCACCAACTTTCAACGCACCCCAACCGGTGACAATAGCGTTCTCACCTTTAAAGGATCGTCCCGGTGTTGGCAGACAAACCGGTCGCAAGACCTCCGTTAATTCCACCGGCTCGCTTAGTTTTAATACGGCAATATCATTATCAAAAGTCCGAGCGTTATATTTCGGATGTGTAGTTATGTTGGCCAGCTTACGATCGATTTTCGAATAGTGCGACATTTTGCGATCGTGCTCAAGCAGACGCACTGTAATGCGATCCCTTCGGAAGCCGTTCACGCAGTGCGAGGCGGTGATAAGGAATTGATCGTTTATTAAACTGGCTGCACAGTAAAAACGTCCACCATAGAGTAGCATAGCCATCCAGGGATACTGATGCACTTCTGTCTCCTGACCGCCGACGATACGCTTTTGTGTATTGGCAATGCCGCAGACGCAGTCTGGACATTTACGTGGTGGATTCAGGGAAACAAGTGGTGCTTTTGTTGTTGTCGTTGTTGTCGTTGTTATCTTATTTGGTGCTCTCATTGTCGTTGGTGTTAGGGACGCCACGCCCGCTCCCGCTCCCGTTGCTGTTGCCGTTGAAGAGATCTCTGTTGAGGCAGGCTTGACAGTTGGATTATATGGATCGGTAATTGAAGCTGTTGTTGTTTTCGCCGTTGTCGATGAAAGACTTGTGGCCGCTGGTGTAGTGCTGCTGCTAACGCTTTGTTGAGGTGGCCTTTGTGTTATCAACGTGAGCACCCATTGCAGGAAAGTGTTCTCCGACTGCCTTAACATCGGTGATGAGTATTTCCGTTGATGGTGCATATTGAAAGCATTCGCTAATACTATTGCCAATACAATCAATTTAAATGATAGAATTATTTTCAGTTTATTCATTTTCAATTCGAAATTCAAAAAAAAAAAAAAAAAAAAAAAAAAAACAACTTTTTCAATCACTCCGACAGCTTTTTATATTTCTTAGCCCAAACGATCACTAGGCTTTCTCCACGGTTGGACACTAACTGATTGCAATACGCAAACGATGGCTCCAGTGAAGTAAGCCTCGGCTTGAATCTTATAAAAATGTGGTTTTACATAGAGTGAAATTACACTGTGAAAAATAAAAAGACACCGTAACAATAAAATCACTCGAGTATTCATTGCTGTTTTAAAAATTTTTGCACGCATCCATTTACAATTCAAGTTTTACTTTCTTCTCTTCAGCTTAATTTTTTTTTTTTTTTTTTTGTTTTTTTTTTTTCGTATAAATCATAACTTTGAGGCACGTACATATGTATGTGTTTACTTTTACAAACGAACAGACTCGTTTGGATTTTCGTTTTGTTTTTCATTTTTTCTATTTTTCCCTCGGTACAGTAGATTCATCATTAAAATAATGGCGTTTAAATAATCAACGATTGTCAACGATTAAGTGGCTTCGATTCGATGTAATTTAAAGAAGCTATCGAGTAGTCAAACATGAAGGCACTCCCGTCGTTAAGTGGAGGGGTTTGCGGGTCAAATATTTTTTTTTTGTTTTTGTCTGGTTAATGCGAAGTGAGCTACGGACACAGTCTTCATTTATATCGTTTGATTGAGTGCTTGGAAAAGGTGCTCAATAAATTCCAAATAATGCTTTCTAAGAGATTTCCGATCCAGTCAATATGTATACCAAGGGTAAATTGGATGCCATCTAAAGCCCGTTTAGGTACAAAATTCGACCCAATTAGTTATAATTTTGCACTTTGTACATAAACACCTCCAGACTGTTAAGTGAACCGAAATTTCGTTTTTAAGGGGTTATTCTGATGTAATCTATAAACTTTTAAAAATAATTTTTTTAATTTTTTTTAATTTTTTTATCGTATTAGAAATGCTTGAACCCTAAGCCCGAACAACTATTAAAGTAAATAAAATTAAATTATTTCGATAATATTTTGTAAAGACAGCGGACCGAAATTCCAAGTATTAAAAAAGTTACAGCTCTTGAAACTTTAAACGCGCTTTTCTCTAAACGTCCTTTTCTGGCACGGGCAACATTCTAAGGGGCTCTCTCCAGTTCTGTCAGAAATGAAACAGAAATGAAAAAGCTTTATATAAAAAAACGCTTCAGAAAATTTCTGATTCATTTCTGAAGCGTTTTTTTATATGAAGTTTTTTATTTCTGACAGAACTGGACAGAGCCGCTAAAAACCAAAAATTATCGATCCGATTGCTTTCAAACTGTAATTTATTGTTCCACTTATTATTTGCTCTCGCAGGAACCAGAATTATATTTTCTGAAAATTTATTAACCCTCTCAGCCCCGAATTTTAACCTGCTGTCTAATACCATTATTTTCGACTCAAAACGAAAGGTGATGGTGGGTTGTTGAACCAGGCGCGGCTTTGAGTTGTTTTGATCCATCATATTGGTGCTGAAATAAATTATCTCCAAACAGAAAAAGGCCTATAACTTTTTGAACAACCAACAAAATTACAAAAATTTTATTTTTCCTCATATTTTGTTATATTTGCGCTTCAAGTCTGCAAAAATGAATAGTAATCAAAATTATTTTTAATCAAAATAACCAATTACTATAAAGTCATTACCTTTGAAAATATTCAAAATTTTAACTATTTTCTACATGTCCACACTCTACGGCAAACAAATTTGAAATAAAAGGATTCTCTTTGAAAAATTGTAACGTGTTCTTTTCTTAGACAATTAATCGACGGCACTTTATTAAAATCAAAAAATTTTTCTGCATCACATAGGCGTAGCTGCAAAAAGAAGGAGGGCGTTCGAATGTTGCTTATATGCAACATTGGGCACGAAAGGGTTAATAATTTTTTTTTTTAATTTTTTTACAAAACAAAAAATAAGATTTTCGACACTTTTTTCCACAGCCCGCCATTTTGTTGTATAAAATTTTATAATTCTGGTAGAGATGATAGCCACAGGCGTACTTAACAACATTTCATTTGGTTTTCTTATTTCGGACAACACGAACAGCCTCTACCGAGTTGTCCTATTTTTTGCCTACTTTTTTTTAGTGAATAATTTGACAGGAAAATTTTTAATAGCACCAAATTATGGTCTATTTAACAATTTTGTTTCAAATAAAAACATATAAAAAATTAAAATGATTGAACTTTTTAGTTTTATGAAAAAAAAAATAAATAAAAAATCCAAAAACGAGGTGAAATTTATGCGTTTACATCGGAATAGCCCCTTAAAAAAATTCATTGAAATTCAGGATATCGAATAGCTTGTAACTCTTCTTTTATCTGAATCGATTAGTTTTGCATAAACTACTGCAAGCCGCAAGGGCTCGTGCACATTGCTTTTGAGTGCAATTCATCATACTTCAAAGAACACAATGCATTGCCGGGTATCATAAATTTAAAGTGTGCATGATTTTTTCACATTCACTTGTTATTTACAACTCGAACCATATCAACTCAACTCCCTGCACATGTGAAGGCTACAAATTGTTCTAATGGGACTTTGCTGTTAATGCGAAACGAGAAGAAGAAGAAGAAACACCGATGAAAAGAAGGACGGGGGGAAACAACAACAACAAAATGAAATGTGTATGCTTCAACATTGCTTGGCAATAATAGGAAATTGCAGCAATAAACGTAAATATGCCCCGAGGAGAGAGCACAATAAATAGAACAGCAAATGCTTTCGCTGCACTCAATTGCAGTAAGGATTGCAAAATTGCGATCACTGAGCGAGGCAAGTGCCGAAAAGACGCAAAGAACACTCAACATTACCCAAATTCGCATTCATTCGTTGTCGCAGTGGCCGCAGCAGCAACGCATAACACAGACGAAAGAAAGAGACGCAACGGATCGGATCGGAACGCAACAGAAAAAGACGCAGCCAACAGGATGGGGAAATTGGAAACCGAACGGAATGGTATGAAATACGCTCCACACATACTCCACACATGTATGTACAAACGTATGTATGTATGTACCTTGCAGTAATGAGCCAGTCAATTTCCTAAAAAGGACTGGCCTTTGACCGGTCCGAATCCAACCAGTTGTAAGTATTATGGCAGTTCGCTCCATCGAATTCGGTTAGCCGGCGTTCGGTAATCAACGGATTGGTTTTAGGATAGCCTGTAAATAGCACTTTCATCAGATTAGAAAATCAACTCAGAAATTGGTTTTATTATTTTCTTTATTTGACTAGCGTAAAACCAGACAAAATTTCATAAATTGACCCAAAAAGAAATGACCTACGGTCAGACGTTTTCCGGACCGGTCATTCTCCAATGACAGGCCCATGTTAAAAAGGTCAATTGAATGCATTAGAAATAGGAGTTATAAGGGGACTAGTACTGGTATCATTAAGGACGGACCGAAGGCAACACTTGGGTTACTCAATATTACTGCAGGGTATGCATTCCTGTATGTTTGTAGATATTGTTGGTCAATTGTGCTCTTTCGCAAAATTTTCAAAACGGAATTTTGTGGGCCTGAAGGGTCAGTCTTTGCCTTTTAAATGGAGCCACAAACGGACTTGGCCCTTACCGAAAATTGCACTCGCTTTAGAATCGGACCATATATATATATACATATGTAGATAGTTGATTATGTCGTTGGAAGTTGTGTCTGTGGAGATTGGGATGCGTCTTTGTTTGCATGTGTTCTGCTCTTGTTTGATAAATAACTAAATAAGAGAATAATAGAATAAAATAAATGTGTTAAAAAGCGCCTCGAGCCCAGAACATTTTCTTTTGCGTATATGCCATTTTTATGACCGACAAACTCTGTGTCGAGGGTATGTTGCAGTTGTGCGTACGTGCGTAACTAATCGAGATATACTTTAAAAATTATGTATAAAAATGTTCAGCGTCAATAGAAGATTTGACCAAGCCATTTTTGTTAGTCCGTCTGTCTGTCTGTCTGTCTGTTTGTCTCTATGCATACAGTTTTCTTATCGAATGAGCTGAGCTAGCCCGATAAAAATTGGTATGTGTCTTGGCGAGGGCATTAGTAAGATCAAGTGCGAGAGTGGATATGATGAGTCGCTCAAATTTTATCACTGAGGGAAAATTAAGGGTCGTAGCCTAATTTTGACTGCATATTCTTGCTCAGCGTATCCGAAAACATATTCCGGGACACGTATTTCGATTTCTTATATATTGGAGAAAGCTCACCTATTAAGGGTGGTTTGATAAGGGATGCGGAGGGGCGTTAAGGGAAAATTAAGGATCGCGGCTTAATGTTGACTTCAAATTCTTCTTCGGGAAACCAAAAAATGAAAGTTGGGATACTTAATTTTGTATTTTATGGCTCTCGAAAATTAACCCTTTGGGGGGTTTTGGGGGACGCTGGGGCGAAAACTGAGGGTGATGGGTGAAATCTGATCCCGGATTCGTGATCAGCACCCCAAAAACCACAGGGCACGGTATATCACCCTTCTGTAAAAATAATTTTTTTTTTGTGTGCCGGTGTTATTAAAGTCTCATGCAGTACTAACTAGGGTCCGTCCCAACAGTCGCAAAAACTGGTCTAAAATCGCGGTGTATTCCAGTTATTTTCAATTATTTTATAGCTTGTATTTAAGCCTTCGATAAAACAACCAAAAATCGAAGAAGTGGGCGTGACAAGAGTTCAGTTTTTAAAAAAGAATTGAAACAAGTAAGGGTGTTATAGTCAGGCGAGCCTGACAATAAAATACCCCACACAGACACACATATTTAAATAATTTTTGAACCACGCCCAAAAAACAGGACCACTGCGTAAGAATATTCAAGAGGTTTTTAAGGCCAGTAGGGCCGCATATACCGATATTTGATAAATTTCTTCATGAAAACCGCCCCTTTGCCACGCCCACTTTTCCTTTTTTGTAATTTTTCCTAATTTTTGTAAATCACATAAATTGGCCTAAAATATGTTCAAATGCCAAATTTTATCAAAATATCTTGTAAAATATCGGTTTTAGAGCAGTTTTTGTGATTTTCATAACAGACCCTAGTACTGGAGGTACCCCTAAAAATGGTCCGATCGGATCCATTCTCGAACTTGTTCTTACTCATGTCCCCGTGAGCACGCATACCAAATTTCGTCAAGATAGCTGATCATTTCTATATATATTTTGTATATTTTGTATGGTATCTCGACTGGTTCTGGGTGTTACACACAACCACACAAACGCAATATACCCTCGACACAGAGTGTGTCGGGTATAAAAAGTTCCCCGTATGAGGCCCCTTACGATCGTGAAAATGTATAGAATACCTTGTCTGAATGGTCGCCAGTCTAACAAAATATTCAATCTTATATAGCTTACCTATTATCGGTGTCGGGTATTATATTGTGAGGTTCGCCAGCATAAAACACCCTTGGATACTTGTTTTAAATCCATTTTTAAGAGTTTTTGCGAGCAGAGGCGAAGCGAGACATTTCGGCACTCGGGGCACAATGGAGGGAAGAATGGAGGCATTGTCGCTCCGCTCTAAGTAAAAAGAAAGACCTTTATAAAAATTGAAATATGATTTGGCGCCTGGGGCGGGTTCCTGCTTCAATCCCCCATCGCCACGCTAGTGCATTCGAGTAAAATCGCCCGAAAGGGGCATTTTGTAAATTGGTGTGTGGCTTAAATTAGTTCTTCTCCCTCTAGTCTTTGCTTGGTGTTGCTTAATGGTTTACATTTTTTTTTTGTTGCCGACCGCTTCAAATACACTGAAGCTTCTCGAACTCGAACTGAATCGGTTGGCAAGAGTGAGATAGTCTTAAATTCGTATGTCCAACTCGAAGTCCTTAATGATCGAAAAAACTCTTCGAACAATGTTCGAGCATGCAAGATTGACTGTGCTTGAATCGAATAGACAAAAAAAATAAATAAAAAAAAGCAAAGCAAAACGATAATATGTCAGACAATTCTATTCCAATTACCAAAACCATTCTCATTTTGTTGCCTTCAACGACCTACAAGGCATTAAGTCCTATACAATTTAAGACGCAATATTAAATAACAATCGTTGAATGTGTGTTGACGTTTGTGATTCGCAACCGCAGCAGCACATTGAACTTCCCAAAGCTTGCAAATCATTTGGCAATCAGAATTGCTTTGAAACATTGTAAACATTTCTTGCTAATGTTGACGGCGTCTACATCTTAATTAAATACTCGTTCAAACATAAGCCACTCAAGTCTCTTAATTATTGACTAAACAAGCAATGTTTGGATTTAAAATCGTAGGTTTGTCGTAATAGTTTGCCACTTTGGTCATTTAGTTTTGAGATTTCATAATTAAAGTGTCAATTTTTAAAAGTTTTTAAGAGTTATAATTCCTTTTCCTTTGTGAGTTAATCTTAAAAATTAATTATGCGTCAAAAAATGTCGAATGCACCCTCAAGTAATTTTACAAACTAAATGTTGTCATTAAAATCGTAGTTGCGGTTATGCAGCTTTGGCAAATTTAGTTGAGAATGAAAGAAATTTTAAATTCAGATAATATATTTTATATAAATATTTACGCAATGAGAAAAGCTTTGTCGCTGAGCTAGGCATTTGCAAAATCTATGCATGAGAGCTATAATATCTGTAATAAAATTTGTCAACAAGAAAATTAATGACAATTTAGCATAAATAGCAAGTATAGGCAAAGCATATATTTCGCACTCATCGCTACAATTTCGTACAAATTCATAGCTAGCACGTTATTTCGCATTCTCTGCTACCTCTAGTCTCTACGCTACCTCTCATCTCTCGCTACCTCTCTCTCTCGCTACCCTATCTCTCTATCCTCTCCTTTCTCTCTCTCTATCTCCTACCTCTCTCTCTCCTCTCTCTCTCTCTCCTACCCTTCTCTCTTCTCTTCTCTCTTCTCTCTCTCTCTCTCCTCTCTCTCTCCTCTCTCTCCTCTCTCTCCTCTCTCTCTCTCTCTCTCTCTCTCCTCTCTCTCCGTCTCTCTCTCTCTCTCCTCTCTCTCTCTCTCTCTCTCTCCTCTCTCTCCCCCTCTCTCCTCTCTCTCCTCTCTCTCCCTCTCTCCTCTCTCTCTCTCTCCCTCTCTCCCCTCTCTCTCTCCCTCTCTCTCCCTCTCTCCCTCTCTCCCTCTCTCCTCTCCTCTCTCCTCTCTCTCTCCTCTCTCCCTCTCTCTCTCCCCTCCTCTCTCTCTCCTCTCCCTCTCTCCCCTCTCTCCCCCTCTCTCTCTCTCTCTCTCTCCCTCTCTCCCTCTCTCTCCTCTCTCTCCTCTCTCCCTCTCTCTCTCTCTCTCTCTCTCTCTCAATCTTTCTCTCTCTCACTCTCTCCCTCTCTCTCCCTATCTCTCTCCCTCTCTCTCCCTCTCTCCCTCTCTCTCTCTCTCTCTCTCTCTCTCTCTCTCTCTCTTCTCTCTCTCTCTCTCTCTCTTTCTCTCTCTCTCGCCTAAGAAGGTCAGCTGTGATACCCGTGGGATCCGGAAAACTATATATGAAACCAACTTGTTCGCTCAATAAAGCTTGCTATCCTCAAAGGGCTAAGTTCACCGAATGCACCGAGTTGGGAGTGGAAAATCAAAATCAGGGGCCCACAACCTTCTAGGGTGACAGCCTATGTGACAGTGACCGGTCATCAGAGCAACCGTTACGGAGAGGCGCGTTTTCGACATCCTGAGTAGTTGCCAAGTCCGGTTTTTTTGACTATACGTATACTCGTAATGCCCGCGCTCTCCCAGCTCTCTTGAAAGGATCTGTTAGCTCATTTTTCAATGAGAAGGCGGCAGGTGGCAAGAGGAACTACCGCATGCTCCCCCGTTCGAGGAGCTGTCAGCGTTGTGCCATGTCTGGCCAGCTCACCAGCCGTACAATTTCCAGAAATATCTCTATGCCCCGGTGTTGCCCCACTTTACATAGAAACGATTTTGAATTGACTACAAAAGAGTCTAAAGATCCAATTCCTGCCTGACTACCAGTAAAAATAATAACTTAAGTGTGAGCAGTCACATTTCGCTGCATCCAGCTGCTTCCCCAATGGCTGCTATCTCTGCCTGAAGGACGCTGCAGTGATCCGGGAGAAGAAAACTAAAACTTATATTAAGCTTTTTGCAGAAAACACCTCCCCCAACCCTACCTTCCAGCTTCGAACCATCTGTAAAGAAAACCAGATCATCCCAGAACCAGCATTCTAGTGTTCCATCAGTGAAATTGAAGTCCAGAAATATTTCGTATTATAATCCGTAATTAGTTATAAAAATATTGCGGAAATTATTATTACTACCACCGATCCACATCTATAAGTGTACCCGCTGAGATGTACCATATGTTGAAAAAAAAAAAACTCAAATATCCGAAAAGGTTCAAACTTCTTCAAGGGCTGAAAGTTAATAAGGATAATTTTTTTTTCAACCGTGTTCATATAATTAAAGCTATGGCGAAAAAGTCTCTTAAGCCTTCAATTCCACGCTATGGATCTGATCCCTTCTAGCAAATCCAAAACTATAATTTCGTACAGCTTGCAAATGCCAAAACTAAACTAGAAAAAGATATGTCAAAGAAAAAAAAAACCTCTTCTTCCAGTCGAAAAGTCAAAAGTACATGAATGAATATAAGTACTTGAAGAAAGAAGGCAAAGGGACTGGATATAAACATTATGATTCCGAGTTAAAAATTCAAATTAAAAATAAAAATAAAAAAACAAAGAAATGGTGGCATCTATATCAATTCGCGTTCCATTCTGTTGACAGATAATTGACAAACACATGACAGTGACAGCTATTAAAGTTAAAATATGACAGCAATAACAATGATTCATAATTTTTACCACGCATTGTGAAAAAATGAAAAAACAAAATGCAAACAAAAATTGCAGCCATACCAAAAATATTTCTCAATAAAAAATCGCTTTAACAGCACAGCCCATAAGAAAAGGGCAGGGAGAAAAGCATTCAACCGAAATTATTTCTCCAAACAATGTTAAAAAATAAAATAATGAAAATGGAAAAGAGAACACACAGGAGAGAAAAAAAACCCCCCCAGACTAGGAAAAGGGACAACTCGTCGAAAAGCTCATTTTCCAAGAAAATCATGTGATACGAAATCAGTTTGCGTCTTGTGCTGCTGTTCATAGAAATTGAAAATGTGCCAAAATTCTTTTTATTGCTAGTCGTGCAGTTCCTTTCCCCGTATTCCTTATTTTCCTTCGCTTCCTTCTACTTCGTTCGTTTACACATTTCGTTGCAGCCAAAATAAATATTGAAACGAATTCATTCAGCTGTGACAATGGAAATGAGAAAATGGCCTAGTAACTTTTTTTTTTTTTTGGCTTTCTTCTCCTCTTATATACATACAAAGATAGTCAGTCATCCAAGTAAAACTGTGAAAATACCGCAATACTCACCATACATGCATGTAATGGGTGATGGAGGGCACGATGTGGCGGAACCGTTTGAGGGATGACACGTAGTGTTTAAGAATTTGACAATCACATCAGAAGTTAGAACCGGAGACTTTATTATGGAATCAGAATAAAAATAAAAAAAAAGTAAAAAACGGATGTGGACAAAATTAAAATGCACACAACGTATGATCTTTTTGAGGATTTTTTTTTTGCGGTTAATTCAGTTCCTTTTCTCTCTCCCTGCTTATTTATTTATTTCTTTTTAAATGAACTTTTAGAAAAAAGGAAACGTTTGATTTTTAAACATTTAACACCACTCTCGGACATGAATTTGTAATAAACCGATTCGACATACAATACCTTTTTGTATTTCAAACATTTCTGGTTAAATACCCTGCAGTAATTCCAACTAGTTTACAGCTACTCCCCAACTAGCTTTTAATTTGTCAACCAATGCTTTAAGCTATCTTTTTCAACACTCAGCTGTCATTGAAAAAATACCAATCCCACATTTAACTACTCTACGATTAGACCTCCTAAGTATGATCAATTAGAGGTCAATTGTCTCGTTTAAACCAGTTGATCTATTTTAAACCACTTTTTGCCACTCAAAGTCCAGTCAATTCTCAAAAAAAAAAACACTCTTGATTCCGACAAGTCATATTCCAAGTAACCTCAGAGTATTTCTTTTTGATATGTTGAACTTTTCATAACTGTAGGGTATTTTGAGAAATACATACATACGTCCATTTCTATTCTTCTTTCGGAGAGGCGAAAACGAACTTTACAGCCCGATGCTAAATATTCCCGTGGAACGAATTTACTTTTCTCGAGACTAAAATTCTCGTTTTTGATATTGATAGGGTAAAGAAAATTATGGGTATGGGTCAAATACCCATTCCCCATTACATTTTTTCCCCCAAATATTTAAAAAGGAAAAAGTTTACTCTCGAGAAAAGCAATTACCCCGGGCATTCGTTTCACGGGAATATTCATAATCGGCCTGATAACTTACTAAGCTGTCTAATTTTAGCAATGTCTTTGAACCAAGTCTTAAAACAAACCTCTTTTTTGATCAAGTATTCGCAAGACCCAGTTACACATCGAGCCTAATTTATTCCTCAGATATAGGATTATATAAATATACATTCTTGATTCGGATCAAAACCTGAATCAATATGGATATGCTCGACCGAATCCTTCTAAACGGCTAAGGGCTTGTCTGTTTACCCAAGATTTCCTATAAATTTATTCTCTAGCGTTGGCAATATTTATATAAGTACAAGAATTTTGTTAAATCCCCTGCAAAAAAAGGCCTTATTTAAAACAGAAGAATGACTTAAATATTCTTCAAGGCCATCAATTTTTTCTCACAAAACATAGAACACAAGCAATGGTGTTAAGTAATCAGGCGAACCTGACCATAACCGTATCCGACATAGCTCAAACAAATATCTCGAAAAACTCTGATTTTGGAGAATTTTTTGCGATTTTTTTGTAACACACCCTAGCACTGATGATGGCCTTAACAATAGAAAATCTTTTGGAGAGGATGCTAATGACTATGGAGGGAGCATACATGCCAGTTTTCGTTCAAGTCCCATTTCACTTTCAGGTGTAAGAGATAAATTTCGAAAAATGCCCTTTTGCCACGCTCATTTTTCCAATTTTTAATTACTAAATTTCATCAAAAGATCTTAAAAAGTTTCGGTTTTAGAGCAGTTTTTGTTATTTTCATAACATACCCTTAAACTGAAGGTACCTCTTAAAATGGGTCCATTATCCACCTTGATTTTACTATTGCCACTGCTAATGCGCACATCGAATTTCGTCAAGATGGCTCAACTCCTTCGAAAAGAAAACTGTATGCAGACACACAGACTGACGGACAGACGGACGAATCGAATCGAATCTCCTGGTGACGCTGATCATTTCTATATACATTTTGTATGGTCTATCTCGACGGGTTCTGGGTGTTACACACAGCCACACAAACGTATTCTAGCTGCAAAGCTCCTAAGTCTGGCTCATGTAGACTTAAGGGACATTTCCATATGTTTCTATGATAGACTTACACTCTTTTCAATTGTTAAATCCGCACACAGCAATGTGATTAATCGATTTAAGAAAACCCTCATCTTTTTACAACAATGCATCGCCATTGTGCTAGACACTTAAAGGAAGTAAACGATCATAGCGCTGAAATTGGCTCGAACGTTTTCCGAAGGTGCGTGAAAATAATTTCAATTAATTTCCCCCGAAGGCGAATAAATTTCCCGATAACGATATAATTTCGCGTATTTAGGCAAACGCCAATTTGTAATTGGATAATTTTACCTTCCCTACCGACAGTAAAGACAGACTACAGGCAATACCCCAGGAATCTGTAAGCGGAACGCATGACAATAGATGGATAGGAATGTATGTATGTATGTACCTACGTGTATAATAAAGTGGCACTAAGAGACTCCACCATCATCTTAAGCTATCGTCTTTCCGTGTACATGCCAACCAAGGGGCTTGTCATGGCGAGAAGGAGAAGAAAGTACACGAGGATGAGCTGGATGGGGGCATTAAAGCATATTTTGATTTCCATATTGGAACTTTAATCGTCTGTGGATCTGTGAACAATGCAGCATAGGGTAGACAGTAAGATTTTCAACGGAGATCCAGGCTATACCACATTACATGCACACCTATGTACATATCGAATAAGAACAGTCAGTCACCTTATTAGCATCGTTGGCATTAAGATGACTTTGAATTCAGCACGCGTGACATTTCTTCCGACACTTTGTATGATATTTGTCACTTACCGTTTATTTATATAAAATCTTCTTATGAATTATGCGCTCTTATCCGAGCTTTTTTTCGAGTTTTTGCGGCCTGAAATTTAAGTTCGTTTTAAAACCCTATCTTCTGTCGATACGATCACAAATCAAATATAACAAATTTGCTAAGGCCTTAAAGGAAATTTACCAAAGACTTGAGAAAATATTAGAAAAATATGTGTAAGTGGCTCCCAAAGTAAAAAAAAAAAAAAAATGTAAGAAAAAATCGAAATGTTTACTTTGATGAAAAAGAGATCCTTATAACTACATAACTGCAATTTAGTAATAGAAAATTTTATACGCCCAGAAAGGTCTGAAAATCTTCTGTTACGCTGTATAAAAATTTTATTCTGAACGACGAATGGATTGCCTTGCATATGGCTGCCACACTTGATAGGTTATTAATAGCCGTCCTACCCATGTTAATCGCTAGATTTTCTGGGCAAATTTTTCTAACCAGAAACCATTTGGTTGCTTTATTACATCTGCCTCAAAAATATTGCAGTTTCCAAGAAATATTGCTTCAGCTTGAAGTCATCCATGAATGCTCCCAAGAAGTTGGGAACTACGATCAGTTCTGTGATCCTAGTATTTTTTAAAAATAAGTAAAACTTAACCACAATAGGTTGGATGGAATAAAGGCTGGTGAAACTTCTCCATTTTGTATGTTGGTATACACACATACGTATACATATATTTCCTTTTTTTTTAAATACATACAAAGATACATATTTACTTAGGTACATACAAATGAGAATATTAATATGTGCCTGTTCTCTATGGCAGTATTGATAGGCATACCTACCCAGTATTGCGCCTGAATGTGTGCTTAAGTCGTACCTCATAAGCATAAATATTCGAAACTCGAGTGTGTGATTGCTGTGCGACCACCTCTCTCATCATATAGGTGTATTAGTCCAAATGTAATTCTGCTTGAATGGTGTTGGTGAAGTGCCTATTAAGCAGCTGGTTGTGTTAGTGTTTTTTTTTTTTCGTCGCGTTGCGTTATGTTATTCATTTGCGTATTTGATTTATACGCAACATGTTACGAGGCGAATTTCTCAACCTCTAATGGAAACGATTTTCCGGTTTGTGGTTATTGTGGGTGTTCTGTAGGTATTGCTTCTATGCTATTTCTGTTTATTTTTATCGTTCTTATTGTTGTCTTCGTTGTTTTTGTAGTTCTAGTTTGTGGTTTTTGTGGGTGTGAATTGCAAAGCAGAGACTATATATGCGACGATTCCAACGATTCAATCGTAGTTGGCATTCGACATTGGATAGCCGACAATTGGCAATCATCAGTCGTTCACATTGGATAACGGAGTAATTGAAACGCTCGTGTCGTTCATTCACTTTATCTCGATGTTTATAAATCTTACCTAATCATTCGATTTTATTGATATTACAAACCGAGGAACATTCGATGTTATTGTTATTGCTTACAGAGGTTTCAAATTGTCATATTGAACTAATTTAAATCGATATTGCGTTGCTGTCAATTAAAAAACTTGAGGAAGGATGAGATTTTCTTAAAGGAAAGAAAAAAAATTTTAATGCAAGGTCGTGAGGATATTCAGGGGAATGAACTTGGACACCTCACCACCATTTTTTCATTGCTTTTAACACATTTTAGCCTTTGTTAGGATAATTTTCTGAGCCCTAGCTCTTACGTATCACTTCAAAAAAAAAATCTTAATTTTGGTTGGGCAGGGTTTGAGCCCCTTAAACCCCCTGGCTGCGTACCTGCCATATAGAATTTTACAATCGAAATGTCTTATAATGGAAACCCATTCTGAGAACTTCTTCAAAATTGGGTCCGCCCAACACTCGTCTCCCATGCAAAAAAAATCTCTAAATTTCTTAATTTAAAAATATGTCCTGTTTTTGGTAATTTTTTAGCCCGAAAACCTCAAGAACCCTAAGATCGACACTTTTCTTTTCAAAAATTTATTAATACTATAAGATGGATTAGGAGGTCAAAAGCCTCTTTTTTACGGTAATCTCACTGTGCGCTCGGGTGATCGATGCGCTTGTTATAATTCTTCTTCTTCTTGCGAATTTAAATTCCCCGGCCTATTCCGGGGTCCGCAAAACGCGACCAGTTCCTCTATTATGTTCTGTCAGTTGCATCAACCTTGTGCAACCTTGTGCGACCTTTGGCATGAGCCACATTACTCTACTAAATCTTTCCGATATCGTGATTGGCTACATTTTCAAAAAAATACACGAGTTTCAAGATCATAATTTACGATGCATACTTTTGGGGGACTTAATTAGAAATGAAATTTCAATTCACTTTTCCCTAACTATAAACTTTTGTGAGACTTAACCTTTCCGGGAGTTTTTGTATGTATGTATTTGTGGGAAATATGCATTTCCCGCTTCCATTTGTCTGCAAATAGAAAATTGGCAAGAGTATTGCTATAGCTTTCATCAGAATTTTCCATCCATTGGACTTTCAACAAAAAAAAAAGATAAAGGAGCTTCAAATTTTCCAAATTTTTCTGTTAGCCTTAACTGTAAAAAAAAACCTACGAAGTCACCGATTGATTTTTTGAAATTGCATATTATGTACCTAAGCGAATTTATATAATATAAAATTGAACTAAACATACCTACGTTTTTTGTTGGTCAAGCTTAAGCATTTTGTCTATTGTGAATGAGCGATTCAATGAAAAATTTAGCATTGCTTTCGATTGGTTTGGTTTCAATAATTAAGCATGCAATCTACATAAAACATTGAAATTCGTGCAAATCTGCATATTAATGGAATGTAAAATTAATGGGTATTTTCGAAATAGCTTTCAATTTTACATAAAGCTTAAATAAAGTGTTTTTAAATTTTGTTGTTAAAAAATTTCCATTGAAGAATACATAATCCCCAAAGAATAATTTGTATTCGAAATCAGCGAAAAATTCATTAGAATCACACTCGAATTGGAAGCAAACCGCACAGAGAACAATTACAGTTCATTATTGACATTTTTCAAGTACGTCCCTAGATATCGATTTCATTATTTAGAGCGCACAATTCTCTAATCGACTGCGCAAAAACGGTTGAAACGAGTTGATGATCATTCCAGCAATGATCTCAAAGCCGTGACGTAATTAGGAACAACGATTACAGTGGGGCTCTACTTCAACAATGGCATGCACTGAAGACCCCAGCAGGGAAAATCGCCGGTGACACTTATACCGCGCACTGCTCAAAAGTCAATAGTACTTATGTATGCTAGGGGGTGCAATAGTAAGAATATCTTTTCAGATAATTTTGAAAGCGTCACATGGGATGGGCTTTTTTATGGGATTGAATTATGAATTACATACTCTCCTTTTAGTGAGCCACCACGTTTCTCTTTCTCTCTCCTCTCTCTCTTTCTCTCTCTCTTTCTCTCTCTCTTTCTCTCTCTCTTTCTCTCTCTCTTTCTCTCTCTCTTTTCTCTCTCTCTCTTTCTCTCTCTTTCTCTCTCTCTTCTCTTTCTCTTCTCTCTTTCTCTCTCTCTTCTCTCTCTCTCTCTCTTCTCTCTCTCTTTCTCTCTCTCTTTCTCCTTCCTCTCTCTTTCTCTCTCTCTTTCTCTCTCTCTTCTCTCTCTCTTTCTCTCTCTCTCTCTCTCTTCTCTCTCTCTTCTCTTCTCTCTCTCTCTTTCTCTCTCTCTCTTTCTCTCTCTCTCTCTTTCTCTCTCTCTCTTTCGCTCTCTCTTTCTCTCTCTCTTTCTCTCTCTCTTTCTCTCTCTTCTCTTTTCTCTCTCTTTTCTCTCTCTTTCTCTCTTCTCTCTCTCTCTCTTTCTCTCTCTCTTCTCTCTCTCTCTCTCTCTTTCTGCTCTCTCTTTTCTCTCTCTATTTCTCTTCTGCTTTCTATCTCTCTTTCACTCTCGCTTTTTCGCTCTGCTTATCTCGCTCTCTTATCTCTCTCTATCTTCCTCTTTCTATCCCTCTCCCTCTGTTTCTCGCTCTCTCTCTTTCTCTCTCTATTTTGCACCGTGTCTGTTTTGGTAATTTATTTTCAAAGAACTGTACTCAGGAACTTGGTCAAGCTGTCCTCTGAATTTTATCCGCTTGTGACTCATCTTGAGCGAGTATTCTATAAGAAACGTGATTAAACTAAATAATTGGCCCCTTTCACATGAACTCGTCAACCAAATAGTCCTACGTGGAACTGTCACCTTCTTGTTATCCGCAACATAATTCGAGTCATCGAAACATTTCCCTGCTGGGATACTACGAGTTAAGTCGAAAATCAATAGCAATGTGAGTTTATTGAGATTTTTCTCCTCCTCGTCAAATTGTGTGATCAACATAGAAAAGGCATATCAAATATTCTTCGGTTGACAACGGTTCATCGTGATGCGTCGTACGGGGTGGAATTCTATAACTCAAAAACCGATTTTGGAAGTGTTTTTTGTATTTTATATCGCACATCTGGAAATGATCAAAACATTGAGAGCGGCTCACAAAAAGCTTCGACAATCTTTCAAACTCATTTTTTTTTTTTTTTTTGTAATTTTTTGAACTTGACATAGATTGTTGATCGTAGAAACATTTTGAAACCATGTTGCAGATAAATCAAACTATCGTTAATTTACGAATATCTTTAAGCTAACTGAAGCAGATGGGCGTCTGCAAAGAAGAAATATATTCGCTTTTATTTATGTTTAAATTAATTAAGGCATTTTCCAGCGGGGCGTGTTTGTTTGTTTTCTTAAAGGGGAACTGTGCAAATAATGTGAAAAAGGCATCGAAAACTGAAAAATTGTTATTTGTTTTGAATACTTAAGCTTTCATAAAGAAGAGCGAAATCTCGCTTAGATCTTTATTTCAGACAGATTTTGCTTATGTTGTGCGTCAAATAGAAATATGGAATCGCCTCTTGCTCAGATGCCAATCACACCGTCGATTATGGGCTCGTTTTTCTAAAGCTCGTCTTGAATGTATCATATCAAATTTTAAGTAGCATACTGTTGGCGATGTATGCAGCCTCCAATTTCAAATAGTTCTCACCTAATGCTTACAAAACCGATCAATGTCACCAGGAGGATAAATTTACTTTTGTCTGGCCCGTCGTTTCTTCTTTGAACGAAGACCATTTGTATTGGAACCATGCTGAAAAAACTTGGAATGAAAAATAATGCGAGACATGAGCATCCAGAGTAATATTGTTCAGGCTGTTTTAAAAGACTCAAAGTTCCTCTATTTGGGGCCTAGTTTTTCCGTAAATTTTCGGTTGAGCAAAAAATATGTGTTATGACAATATTTCGAGACGCCTGTTCAACCACAGCTAGGAGACCGACACTGTCAGACTACTCTACTACTGACGCGTCATGACGTCGTAGGCTGCCAGACTGTCGCAAAACAGAAAATCATGCGTGCGTCCGTAGAAGCGATCCTTGCGCTCCTTGAACCAAATGTCATTTATCTCAAATTTTTGCCTTTTTTGCTTGAAAATTGTTTACTCTTATCAGAAATAAGGCCAAGAGCACACGCCAGTCTGGCTTTTCAGGAGCAAAATCAGTTTACGAATGAGATGTCTGTTAGATACGTCATCAGTTATGATGTCCACGTCAGCTGCAGAGGGTTTATTGTCCTTGACCTCTTGCTAGAAAAACAGTCAAAAATAGCATATAGATCTTAGATCCAATATGCCGGCTTCTTGGCACAAAAATAAAGAAAGGATTACTGAAAACATATTATTCCTTGTCCTTACAGCGCACAAGTGCATGACACGCATTTTCTTGTGACTGCATTTTTTTAACGAACCTTTTACCAATCTCGGAGCCGTAATATATTGAACTATTTTCAATGAAACTTTCATAAATATGCAGAATGATGTGTGGATTATACAGTTTTTCAATTGTTTTGTCAAGCCCGATTGATTTGAATTAATATAAAAGCGTTGATGGGTTTCTTTTTCTTCAAATTTTCAACTTGACCTCCGAAAGTATCGCAAATCAACTCTTTCCCTCTTTGAATGCGAAATAATTTTTATTAAAACTTTAAATCGGAGTTCCAAGAAATTTGCCATCAAACCCTTATCAGAATAGATAGTCATTCTACCCCTTCTCGTTTTCATCGCTTAAATACCAACGTCAACGGTAAGCGTTTTTAAATGACTCAACCTGGAAGTCAATTGTGTTTCACTCCGTTACATGTTGCTTTCTTTTTTCTTTTTTCTGTTTTCTCTTTTCTTTTTATTGGTTTCTCTTTCCAACTGAGCTCAAAATGGCTCTATTTTATATAAAAACACGTGCTGAAGTTATATGGCCATTGTCGACCGTCGGAGGGCATTGTAAACAATTTGTCAAATGTTGCGACAATTTTCGAAATGAAAAAAAAAAATGCATGCAATAAGCCCGCTTCCGAAGCTGTGAAAATGGGAAAAGAATGAAACGAAAATTTTTAACTCCTCCGCTTGCATCAAAGTTTAAATATTTGATATGAACTGTCATTTTGTCACTTTTATCGCCTTCATTTCTTAATTCATTTTTGGGAAAAATTGTTCAAAATTATTTGGCGCTTGTTCGAAATTGCAAATTTCTATTTGAATTTTTAATGAGCAATTGTCTGGAGCAGTTTTCCCCATGCCCATATACATGCAATACCAAGGCATTCGGCGAGTCATCCGCCTACAATTAATCCAATCAATTCAACAATTTGGAATTAGAGAAAATTACAATCGCCTAAAGCATTTGTTTGCATTTCACATACGCATACAACAAAAGCCAATTTTCAATCTGCGAATACTCCAAAATTCGTATAGCATATTGTATTGATATCAGCATCAGCATCAGCATCGGGCGTCCGCATCGCCATCACACGAATCCTGTTCGGGCAGCACAGTACCGTAGTCAGTGGCGGCGCCTGACCATATGAAGGAAATGTAGAAGTAGATATGCGTCTTCATTTAAGAACAAAACAGAACAAGTTGATGCATCGATAGCCGAATAACACATTTTATTTTGCATATAAACTGAACGATTTCGTCAGTGATAATCGATAGGATTCGTCGCAAAGATTGGTTGCTGGCTCTCTCGTGTGCTTGTTGTTCTGTGTCTTTAGTAACTTGTCAGGTACAAAATTTGACAGAACATGAAAGACTATCATACTTGAAATAGCACTGCTCCTAAATGCCATAGGTAATTTGAATAGCATTCTAATAAGGGGAAGGCGGGAGCTGTGTCCCGTCTCCGACCGGGGACTCGCCACGTCAGCAGTTAAACAACAGCTATTGTTTCGTAAATATAATGTTGTCAAAACTAAAATTAAGTGAAATCGGTTATTTTTGGTTATATTGGAATAGCCGCAGAGAAGTCGGAAGTAAAAATGAAAGAGCATTTTTTATGAAACAACTTTAATTTTATATGTTATAACAGTTAATGTCCTTGCTTGCAGGATATATCGATTATTTAATTCACATTAATTTCTTCCGCCGAAGACTGGAATATCCTTATGTTTAGAGTTAACTGTAATGTATAGATATATTATGCGAAAAAACCATTTTGGGATTTCAAATTTATTTCCTGTGAGGAGCGTGGCCATTTGACCCACATCGCTCACGGCGTATGCTGCCCCTGTGAGCAGTATGCCTAGTGTTTGTTTTCTCGGTACCGCTCTGCCATTCTGCCGGGGTATCGCAGTACCGTAAAATTCATTAATATTCAATCAATACATATGTGCAACAATGCGTTAAATTTACGCCCATACCCCCTTAAACAAAAATCAATCCTCATTCAATTCTTAAATGAATATTTCTTTATGGATGCCATCCATTTGTGTGCAAAGGAATACAGGAACCCACACACCCACTCTCCCTCAATCGCAGACATGCGTGTGTGTGTGTGTGTGTGCTTACCCTGTGTAAATCGCTGTGGCCTGAATTTTTGATTTAATATTGTCGGAGTTTAGACCAGCGCTGAGCATTATTACTGAAACCATAATAATGGTATGATTTACGTGCAGCTGCTATTTAATTAACAACACGGCGCGGCGGAGACATTATGGGCTCTAATGCTTTATTGCGCAAAGTGTACATTTATACTACGAATTTTTTTCTGATAAGGCTTTCGAAATGCAATTTCAAACCCTTTCTTCTTCAGCATTCCCGTACATTCCTGTGGGTATTGAGAGAATGTGGAGATGCAAGGGTCTTCCTTAGCAACACTCAAAAGGTCTGCGCAGCTCGAAATTTCAGACTTTGACTTTCTGACCGCTCTTAAGTGCCCTACAAATGTGAATCCAAAGGATTTTATGTATATGTATGAGCTTATCTGTTCATTGTGAATATGCGTGTACATTCTATCAGCTTTTCATGCGATTTACAAAGAACTGTTATCAAAAGCAGTGCACACAAACCACCAAATATTCTTCAGCTGCTTTCAACTTCTGTCAGAGAATGACTTTCATTTATCGCATACTTATCTCAAAACCGACATTATTCCTAAGAATATATTTTGATAAAAAAAAGAAAAAAAATTTTTAAACTTTTAAAGGCTCTCCCGAAATGTATCGAATTGTTCGAGAACTGCGAAATTTTGAGTTGAACCGATTTTGTGGCTGGGATGCAAAATATGAAAGTCATTTTTGGCCAGAAGTTGGAAATGACTTCGGCCGCTCAAATTTTATTTGTAGCCTTGAGTGCTGGATTGCTCGGATCATTTGTTTATGTTGAGGAAGCAGAAGTTGCTACCTCAAAGTGCTCCATCATTCTTTTATGTCGACTGAATACACTAGCTTACACAATTTTTTTCCAGTAGGTATAGCTAAATGTACTGTTCTTATGGTTCTTGGCCTTCTTATCACGAAAAATATAATCAAAAATTTTATAATGGAAGCTTTTCTTTTATAGGTAGGGAGAGAGGCGGCTTGTAGGTTGAGGCGACATATAACTTGAGTCATTCAAATATATCGGACATTTCTGTGAAAAAAAGTTTTTTCCCATATTTTTCAAGCTTGAAAAAAGTGTTTTTCCTGCAGTCTTTTTTTTTCCTGAAGTTATTTTTTTCGCACAAATCCTTAAGAATGAATAAAGAGTTCATAACACCTTGAAACCTGTTGTCACAACTCATTTTTCCGTTGCTTTGGTCGACTTATTTAAATGTCTCAGCTTACAAGCCTAAAAAAAAGTTGGCCAAAAAAGTCATGTTAGAAAAATGGGCCATAACATTTGTATCTTTGAAGGGACGTCATTGCTTTATTTGGCAGAGTTTTACTTCATCGAATTACCTTTCCAATGGTATATAATTTTCTGCGATATTCTTATTTTATTTGACAAAATATGGCGAAAAAACAAAACCCGTCTTGATCTACAAGCCTCGCCCTTATTGATATTTGAGGAAAAAAACATGTTTTTATGGAGTTTTTACAGAAAATTCATCAAATATTTTCATTCATCGGCATGTATAATTAAAAATCGATCGCAAGCAAAATAATTTTTTTAAAATCTTCGTACAGGTACAGTGACCTGTTGATTTTGTATTGGCTTAAAAAAGCATTTTTTTATTTTTTAAAATTTTTTTTTGTGTTACATGTAAATGAAAAAAAAAAAAGAAATACATTATTCATATCTCAAAAAAAAAATTTTTTGGGAAATATGTATTTTTTCTCCTTTAAAACCCCACCCTCGCCTTAAGATTTACCACAAAAAAAAAGAAACATTTTTTTTTGAAGGCATTTATGCAATTCTACACACGATTTTCGATATTTTTTTTATACATATTTCATATTTCTATTTTGATTCGAATTCCCTTTTGTTTACATGAAATTGAATTTGCAAGTCCATTTAACCGTTATTGTTGCACAATTTATTGACACAAGTGGTGAATTCCTGCCTTTATTCATTTCCGTTTATAAATGAATTATTTCACCTGCTGTTATGTCCATTACATTTACTGTGGCCTCACGGCCCTTGGCCTTCTGTACTCTGTGCACTGCTTTATTCCGCTCGATCCTTCTCTCAGGCCCTTATTCACGTTGTGCGTTATTCATGCAGACATTTACCAAAAATAAACGCTTCACTTGGCTGAACAGAAGTTGCAATACAAATGAACACTGAAACGGATATAACGCAGGTACGTCAAAAGTATGCACAACAGATGAGCCCGGGCCAGAACAGTCGAAAAGCGTCGCGCCGCGACGGGACGGGACGACACGAGACGAGACCAGGCCAGACCACACCAAAATGGCAAAGCGTATTGCCATATTGCGCGCATTTTCATCACTCTCCAATAATGAGAAAAAATTATTTCTCGACAAAAAAACTTTTATAGTTTTCAAATTTTTTCCACTGTGAAATGATTTTTCTGAACGCCAGTAGACACAGCCACCCGAATCGAAGACATGCAGCTCGAATCGCTGCGCATTGCGTCGGATGAATTCAACTGAAAATTGAATTTGACGCTTCAATGTTTTTAATTTCCTTCATTTTACACGAATTTATTTATAATATTTTATGCGTAAAAACAAAATCTGCTCCATTGGTAGGTTTCGGAGCGTGGTTTTTGTAGGAATAATTCCATTTTGAGGTAGA